>JARFNW010145829.1:0-19288 GCA_031763155.1 Dirona albolineata | reverse complement strand
TATTTACCTGAACATAATATCTCCTCAGATTTTCTCGGGAATACTATTATGGGATAGCGCATTATAAATGCTTGAATTTGATTGGTCATTGGTCACAAACAACGCGACATTGAACGTAATATTATTATGAATTTGAGCTGAAGAAATGAAAATGATTCATTAGAATACGAATACAATTACAATTACATGATGCTGATGGATAACAGTAACTTCGATTCCGCGCAGTTCCAATGGACGATTACTTATGTTATTGTCAATTGTGACCGAGTGCTTCGATACCCCTCAGTGTCAATTGACGCTTTGCAGTGTTATTGTCAATTGGCACCGGGTCACTCGGTGCCAATTGACACTACGTTGTTTCAAACAGGTGCCTTCATCAGCAGATCACTTTAAGAAGTGTGTGTAGCCTTTTCTAGCCTACTTTTCAGATTTTTATGAATTGCAAAGCAGATCTTGAATCCATAGCAGGCATGTTTGTATTCAAGGTTTTAAAAACCATAATATAGCTTCTATAACAACCAAAATCCCTCACATGCGGCCCCTGGTGTTATAAAATTGAAATAGGGGGCTGATCTCCCACTTGTCTTGGATTTTTAATTCTGAGTGACCAGTCTTATCTTCAGCTGGAACTGGCGCCTTCATTATGGTGCAGTACTAAAATCGTATTTATTACAATGTGTAGAAAGAAAAGGAAATGGGATCTTATTGATTACATTATATTCTTAAATAATCTCCTCCAAATGTCGCAGTTGGTAAATAAGTCGTTATTTTTTAGGCTGTTTGATTGTATTGAAACAATGAACAAACAAGAAAAATGGTATAAGTTTTGACAATTTTAGTTTTTAACCTACAGAGTGAAGACAATATATACCTTCTGATTATTTTATATTTTCAATTAGCATTGAAACTTATGAAATGTAATTTGTCTTACCTTTTGTTTTGGGAACCAAGCTGAGATCTGTTACTGTTATCTTTTTTGAGTGTTATTCAATATCGTCTTCATTATTATATCAAAACAAATTATAAACGTTATTATTATTATTATTGCATTGAAATTTTATTGTTGAAATTGAAGATGGTTTGTTGTTATTGTCTGCAATTATTAGTTATTAAATCATGATAAAATTGTATTTGAATGTTGCCCTGATAATTACAATTTTATTGATCTTTATCACAGAATGCAGATTCACAGTTTATCTTTCCTGAGGGGGCATCAAGAACTAGAGGTCGCTTAGAACTGTCTTTTTCACAAATCGGAGGTTCAGTTTTTGCAGGTATAGATTGATATATTATGAATAAAATGTATAGATAGATCATAGTAAGTTCTTCACTTCACTAAGTAGGGTTTAAAAAAAAAAGAGTTTGGCGCCATTTTTGACACTGTAAAGCGACATAAAAGGTGGCCATGAATTTGATATATGAAAATGATTACCATTACATCTTTAAGTTAACATGATTTAGAATAAATATTTGTATTTTATAGTATGTGGATGCTGCTACAATTTTGTTCATTTATTGCTTTCAATGAAACATAAATTTATATCTAAACGGCAACCAATTTGAATGGATAATTTCCATTATCTTTGGTACTTCCTCAATAGTAAGATCAATTGTAGAAGAAGAAAAAAATTTAATTGACAATTAATTGGAAATGAAAAGACTTTTACCAGAAGTTATGATTTAATCGGTTATTTTTATTTGATATTTTTCTTTTGTGGCAATTGATTTTTTCCTTGCTTGGAAGTTTAAGTTTTGCGCTCATTTCTTGTTTTTTTATTGTTTTTTTAACAGGAGCAGCTGTTGGGGGGTTGAATGGGTTCTATTCGGGTATGAAAGATGTCCAAGCAAGGCAGCTCACAGGTGCAAACAGAAGAACACAGTAAGTCAACAATGATTTCATTAGTAGTCACTAACACCTACAGTGAAAAGGAATATGAATAACAGTTTTGTTGATTCATTTTTCTTTCATCGTCAAATGAAGACTTGCCTTCTTTCAGTCAGGGAAATTGTTCAATATCCATTTTGTCACCACACAAGTCAACACAGTTGAATTATTCTGATTTTCATCAAAGTGAGCTATATCCAAAAATTGAAAACAAATGTTGCAGAGTTTGACATGAACTTTTATAACATATGCACTAAAATGATGCTATCATTAACCTTTACACCTTAAACAGATAGACAGGGAGTTCAGTCCTAGATTCTAAACGAAGGGAAATAACTCTGTAACAAATGAGTCGAAATTAACAAATAATTATTTAACACATTTCCCATTGATCAGTCAGCTGTCAGAGAGAACTCCACTTTGCCTAAAGTGTCAGCACATGTAAATTTTATATTCAAAGTTATCCCCCTTGACCATTGACTTCAAGTTGTGTCAGCTTTGAAATTATTGCACTCCCTTTGCCCTCTCCATTTTTCAGAATGTTGAATTTCATCACAAAAGGAGGTGCTTCCACTGCACAGACTCTTGGTGTTGTTGGTAAGACAAACAAAAAATTATGTTCAGTTCTTTTCTCTTTCATTTTTGTTACATTTGTGGAAGGGGTAAGCATATTTCAAATTTGTAAATTTTCTGACTACCAGCGCTTTGGAGAGTGAAAAATATAGCCCTTTTGGTGTCATGATTTAATCATTGCATAATATCTATTCACTGATCTTGTCAGCATTGGAAAGTTATTCTTTGAAAATATAATATTGGGTTGATTTAATCGATTGAAAAAATTTATATATGACTAATAATTGACTTGTAATTTGTGAAGGAAACATTTCACAGAGGCATTTTAGGTTTAGTAAGAAGCTCAAAGGTTGTAAAATAAGATGGTTGAATTATTTATGGATGTCAAGTGGGACTTAGTGGGAAATAACCTTGTAGGTATAGGAAAAAAGTATGGTGAATTATGTTAGGCTATTTATGAAATGTCTCTGTCTACGTTTTAAAACTGTTTTGATACTATCTTAATTGGACATGTGTGTTTTACTCGTAGGCTTTTCATGTTTTGTATGTGGAATAGTTTCAGACATTATTTTAAAGGACGATTTATTCATGCTTGATATTCGATTTTCATGTTATTAAGAGAAACATCTGTGTTATGAAGTTCCACTTAATTACGTGTGTTTTGTTGGCTGGGGTCTTTCAGTTTTTAACACAATTATTTATTAACAATCAATAATAATAATAAAAAAAATTATCTTTTTCTTCTAGCCCTCATGTACAGTGTTTTTGGTGTCATTTTATCTTCAAGTCGGGGCGTTGATGATGAGTTGAATACCGTTGTATCAGGAACTGCAACTGGCATGTTGTACAAATCATCAGGTACAGTAGAAGGAGAATGTTTCTTTTTTTCTTCTTAATTTGACATTATTCCTTGCACATATTGTTTTGATATTAAAAGATGCCTTCATAATTAGAATATGCTAACATAGTAGAAATGACAAATCATGCCGTACTTTTGGTGGGTAAATGACTTTGTCGAGTGTAGACGAGACTAAAGTTAAAGCATTCATTTTGTGGTAATAATTGTAACGTAGTGGGTTGTCTACAAAAGTGTATCCAACATTACTTTGCCAGTCAGTATTGTCACAAATCATCTTTAATAACATTTGTTAGGGATGATATTGCACAGTAAGAAAACAGTGACACTGCAAGTTATCAAAGAGGTTTTATTTTTTTCATTATAGATAAAGGCTTGAAATGCATGAATTCATTAGATATGTATATATAATATTTATTTTACAACCACAAAAATCATATGGGGGAATGGCGTGCCAGGAAACTATTAACAAAGATATGGATCATTTATAATTCATAACATGTTAAGTATCATGAAAGGATTATATATTAATTTTTGTTGTTGTTGCTTTTATCCTCTTTTTTATTTGTCCACAGCTGGATGGAAAAGATGTGCCAGAGGCGGGGGACTTGGCTTCTGTCTGTCTGCTGCTTATGTATTATTCACAAGCAGAGATAAACTCAAAGGCATGATTAGCGGTTGAATGAATATCATTTTTTAAGTGGGGGTTTTTTTTCCATGGGGTTGGGGGGGGGGGGGGGGGGGGTTCAAACAATATAAATTTCAAAGATTGTATTGTAACTTATCTCTTTTCCAATGAATTATGCTCGATTTTTGGCTGACCAAAGTTTTTATTATAAGTTTTTGATTTGATACCTGTCTCCATGTTCATAGCAGAAATATTTTCTTTTTAAAATATTTATGTTGTCTCTGTTAAAATGGGTGATGAAGGAAAAGTTAGTTCTAGAATCTACTTTCTTAAATCTGTATCTACGGTTTGGAAGCCATGAGGGCTTGAAGAAGACAGTCAAATTCATGAACAAAGCAGGACTCCAAGTGTTGTCGAAAAGAAACGTGAACAATAAGAAGATGAAGAAATCTATAACCCCTTCTCTGAATGGTACGCTGCAGAAACCAATGAACTGGCATTCATGGACACAGCGGTCCTCGTTTGACATGATGGGGTTAATTAATTTGTTCAACTTCCAATTGCGCTTGGGATTGCTGGTATCTTCTCCCTTATGATTTTGAGCTTGGAAGTCCAACCTTAACTGTTTTCTCCTTTCTTGGGAGGTTGAAACGTATGAATTGACTGTTTCCCATACATTGACATTGAAGTCCCATTTTGGCAAGTTACATAAATTAATGTGTCAGTGTCATTGACTAAAGTCAGCCTGAATGATAATAAAAATAATAGCATACATTGTATTTCAAGTAGATGAGATCATGATTCAATTGTAATCACTTGGGGTAGTTTTGTTAATTATATTACGTAGTGCACGTGGGACAATTTTTTACCTGTTCATTCAGATGTGAATATTGACAATCTTTAACAACGATTAGATTGAGCCCGTAATATGGTGCCTGCAGCCCTTGAGTTGAAAAGTAATTTTAGTCACACCATCGGCATGACGGCCATCTTTATGGCAATGACAGAACATGCTTCCAGCTTTTGCCACTTAGTCGTTTGGATTTTAGGTATAGACAGAATGCATGACTGTGTAACAGATTTGTATTGTCTGGCCAGAAATAGCTCCCAGGACTTGAGGAAACTTGGATCTAAGGTCAAGCAAATTTTCACCTTATATAGATTGGCTTCAGTCTTCAAGTTGAGCGACATGCCGAGTCCTTTTTTGGTTTTTTTGTAATGGTCCTGAGGAATTAATTGAAATTGTTCTCTTTCGTTATGGTATGTGAAATTCCATTGTATTTCATTTCATTGTTTTATGTTGTGAAGTTAGTTACTGAAAATGTGATGTAGTATAGAGACATGCCGGCCAGAAGATGCATGTGTGATATTTGAGTGATTGAATTATGTAAAGAGAGGGGTGTCACGAATGAGTTGGGTTTATTTACCTAGGATTTTATGGAGAGCTGTAACATGATTTTGGGAGGAAACCTGATACTGCTAATGATTTTAAGAAATCAAGGCCATTTTGCTTTAGAATTTTATTTGTTTGAAAATTCTTCAGACTTTAGGCCATGAAGTCAGCGAACGCCACATAGCAACATATTGTATTGTCATGCTCGTTTCATAATTGCTTATTTTATGCTATTTTATTTTTAAAATTATTTGTTCTGGTTGCTAAAGTTTAGGGGGGTTGGGGTGGTGTCATTTTGAGCTTTAATCCCAGAGATATGCATTTTGACTGCAATAGCAATCTGCTGATATGGGAATTACTCAAATTTGTCAGAATCAAAAGAAATTTTAATTGATCGTGAGTAATCCATTTTGCACAATTCTCTCATTTTCATTTAGTCAGAAAACTGACTTTGACTAATGTGGAATTAGCATGACTGTAACTTAGATCAAGTTTGATAGTGATGCTTGATGACTTCCTGGTGGAAATATTATATCGTGTTACATATTTTATGATGTATGTATATATTTATCAGACAGAAAATTGTTTTTAGAAGCGGAAGGGATATTACTTTCCTAAATGTTGATTTCGCTGTTCAATAAAACATTTTGTAAATTTTCTTACTTGTTATGGTCCTTTTTTTTTTTTTTTTACTTTCATTTATTCCTACAGAAATTCGAAAGTCACCATCCGAAGCTTTCTTTAAAAACCGGCTCAAAACGTATTTATATAGACAGGCGTTTCCTTGAGATATATTTCTTTGTCTAGTTTGAGTGTTTGTACCTTCATTGCTATGCGCCCAGAGCCCTCCTTTAAGGAGGGGCGTATGGCGCATTATAAATGTGCATATTATTATTATTATTATTGTTTGTTTATCAAGTCCCCTTTATACCGCAATGAGCAGTGTAAGGCCAGCCATATGTCAAGTTCTGAAGGGTGCACGTGACAAATGGAAGTAAATCCAAATGCCAACGAGGACTTACATCACTTATCACCTAGCACATGGCTAGAAAGACTCTGCATCAGGAATTAAAGAGGAGCAGGTGATGAGCCCACAGCTAATGTCAATGTTTTAAAAATGCTGATGAAATTGGTTCATTGCTGAATTATCTTTCGGTGGCCGCGAGATAGTGAAATCCTGAGTTCAATTCCTGACATAAGCTGTCAATGTTGATTCCAGAGTGTTGGAACTTTGCATGGGTTAGAAATGTAGGACAGGCAGGTGACCAACCCATTGTGATGAAAGACGAGGATTGGCATTGTAATCACCACACCGATTGACTCAAAGTTTTTATTGATCCAGCATTATGAATATAAACAAAAACAAAAACAAAACAAAGAAAGCAAATCAAAACAAGCGATGTCTCGACTAATAAGCATCTCTTGAAAGTGCAGAGTATTCCTTTGTCCTGATAGGGTTGTCCGTTTAATTTCGTTGTGATTTTGATTATTCCATTTTGTTTTTGATTTTTTTTATGAGTCGTTATTATTGTTGCTTGTGACTCCAATAATATCATTTTGATTTCTGAATTTGTAAGTCTTTTTTTTGTTTTTCATTGATGGCTGATTTCCAATTTGTCATTTTAGGTGGCATTTACCAATCCTATAATAAAGGAAGAGGAGGCTCTGATGGCAGCCAATGAAACGACAGAGATAGAACTTGAGGTCAAAGTTGAGGTAAGTTTAGAAAGGGAATTAGCCAAAAATTTATAGTATGTTGTTTGACAACCAAAAAAAATTATTTGTACATTTTGGGGAAATTTTATCTCCAACCTTTTACTTTACGATTGCAATTTGTGCAATAATGTTAGTTTCTTTTGGAAGAGTGATACTGGAGATGTGATTTGTTTTTGGTGAAATATATATATTTAACACGTTTATGTAATATATGGATAGGGTCTAATGTTGTTTTGTTTGTCTGTATGTCACTCGCTGCTTTGTACCATAATAATGTGTCTGAAAAGGGAGAAAAAAATAATTTAATCATCTAATCTTTCTAACCATCCCATTCCCCCATCACAACCAACCTTATCTCACTCAAACCCTCCTTTCCAAACCAACAGTCGGCACCAGAAGAAGGGGATAACTCCATTCCAGCTGACACGTCTGCTTTCGAGTATCGCAATGACGGCTACATCGAACTGGTGCTCAAGGTCATGGCGCGGATGTGTGACGGTCAAAACAAATTGCTGCAGGTAAGATAAGATAAGATTTTTTTATTTTTTTTAAAGATAAGATAGATGATACTTTAATAATCTTTTTATCTGTTTTGTGTGAGGGGTTTTTTAAATAATTTTATCTCTTACATTTTATCTCAATTGACGTCTGGGGTCGAATGGTTATGCATTCTCGACTGCAGAAAGTCGGATACTTCCATTTATTTCTTATTTCTTTCATTACTTCTTATTTTCCATGTTCTTCTTCATCCATTTTCTTTTCTTTTCTTTTTTTTTAGATAAAACAAAAGGCCTGACAATAACTCCATTCTACACATGATTGAATTATCTCCCTTGTGCTTTCTTTTTATGATTCATTTATCTCCCTTGTGCTTTCTTTTTATGATTCATTTATCTCCCTTTGCTTTGTAACAACTTTAGGACTACCTAAGGGAACAGCCAGACAATGTCAAGTCGTTTGACATCATTGCAGAAGTCACACGATTCCTCAACGTCATCTACTCAAACATCAACAGCAAAAACATTGACTTGGTCATCCAACTGTTTGAAACCATGAATGAATTCACTGCTGTAAGTATATATGTATTGTGAAAGTGAATTTCTATTTGGCTTTGAGTCCTATGGAACCATCTGTAGTAATGGGTTTTTGTGACGGGCATGCACTTCATTGCGTCCTTTCCTATTATTTTTGTTCATCATTTAATGGTTTGCAGTTGAGAAAGGGGAAACCCGAAATGTCCTTTGTATTGTTTATCGTCATATATGAAGCTGTATCATTACCCATACTTTTTTAATTAATTAATGATGTTTTTAAAGAATTACTTTTACCTTGTTAATCACCAAAATTATCCCCCTTTGTTGTACTTTGCAATCAGCATCTCTTCATTTCCTACCGCAGGGTAACCAAGACAACCGGGTCGTTATCTATGACAACAAAATCATTGACTACATCAACTTCATTCTACGGTCTGGGGAGTTTGCTGATTGTTCTATTGAGAAGGTGAGAGTCAAATAGGACAAGATCGTTAGAAGGTTTTCCCCAGCACCCTGACCTTGCTTTTCGGGAAATACCAAAAACAAATCATGAGATTCCTTATTCACCATTGGAAAGTTGTTTGTCACAGTCATTTTTACTCACAATAGAATGACCTTGGGGAAATGGAAAACCCATCCAACGGTTTTGACCTATTACCGTTCCCTTCTGTGACCGTTGTGTATAACAAAGAAAGACATTGGTTAATTTTAGTTTTTGATTTTTTTGCCAGGATCTTCTTAATTGATCATTTATTTATTATCTTTTTCTAAAGCATTTGTTAATTTTCTATAAACTAGGCTTAGGCTAAGTGTTATTAGAATCACAATCAGTCATCTATGTTATCACAGTATTCATCATCTGTATTACACATCTTCATGTACATACTTTATATTTCACTGTTGAGCTTAACTGATTCACTGCTGCGCGCTCAGTTCGGGTCGCGGGCCTCTTACTGAGCAATTTTCCCGTGTTGTTTTTTTTTGTCACACATTGACATAGGTCGGGGAAAAAATTCATAAACTTGGAAAAAGGAAGTACTATCACACAATGCATCATTCCTTATACTCAGTTTGAAAACAAGCTCGGAAAAGAAATGGAAAAAGTTTGTTTCCTTGACAACCAAAACCAGCTGTTTCCTCGCGATTAAACCTGTCCGTCGTATGTGGCTCGATCACGATTTCGTGAGAATTCTCGTCCATAGCAGTGAATCAGTTAAGACTGAGTAATCATGAATTACCTGGCAAGCAAGCTGTACAATTGATGGCTCCTTCTATTGGTGCCTCCATACCTTTGTCACAACCATGACAAGAGGCACATCCTTCTTCACTGGGAAAATAAAATTAGTGATATTGATATATATATTTTTAACTACAATACAGGGGCCACAAATTCAATTTTAAAGCAAAAAGTGGCAAAAATAGTTTTAACATGCACATTTTTTATCAGCAAGGTTCACTTTCGACACAAAATAAAAATTAATTGCATTTTATTTTCATTTCTATGTTGTTTATTGAGTCCCCTTTATACCACATAGAGCAGCGTATGACAAGCAATGAAGGGTGTACATGACAAATGGAAGTAAATCCAAATGACAAGGAGTAACACCACTCATCACCTTACACATGGCTAGAAAGATTCTGCATCAGAAATTAAAGACGAGCAGGAGATGAGCCCACTGCTTGCCCTAGTCTTTAATAATAACAACATTATTAGTTTTTATTCATTCATTCATTTAAGTATAATTCATTAATTAATACTTCCGTTGCATTTTCCACCTTTTATCAATCCCTACCTGCAGTGAGATCCCACGTGACACAGTGTACAACTCCTTTGACCTGGCTTGTCCTGGAACTCTCCTTCCTCACAAACTTTACACGAGGTGGAATTCACGCTGGGGCTGTAATGACCTGTAAAGGGATATACGCAGAATGGACATGAAAAAAACCCAACACTTTTTAATTTCCACCACAAATTCATATAATGACTCCTTTTCTTTGCACCAACTAATTCAGTTCCTCTCCTGTCTATATTTTCTGATATTACTTACGTCTCTGGTCTACCCTTTGGGACATCTTTCCCCCCGCTGTTTATAATGAAATATCTTTTTCAAGATTCTATTTTCCTTCATTCAAAACCATTGTAACTTAACATCTCATTTTAATTTAATTTATTTTTCGGGTTTAAAAGGAGATAATAATTAAAGTATAAAAGAAATCCATACCCAATGGGCACTCCGAACAGACTGTGAAGCCTTCTTTTTCTTTGTAAAAGCCCTCTTTGCATCCACTACAGTTCTTAGCTGCAGGAACCCTGTAAAAAAGTGTGAAGATTAAAGTGAAGATGCAATGCAAACAACACAGCTATGTCTTGGCGGTAAAATTCCCATCATTTGCTTAACAGGATCACCCCACCAAGGCTACAGAAAATTCTCTGTTGATCGTATAAATAATGTTACACATCGCGTTACTTATGACTAAGTAAGATCTATTGTCTTTAAGGGGGCGAGCGGTTGAAAAAATCTATCTCCTGTACTTTTCATCCTAGAACAAACATCTTTGGAAACATACCTAATATGGATCTCAAACTGAGATTAAGACAAATTTAAAAAAAATAAATGTTATGTTTACCATGGAAACGGCCGCCATATTGGAAATAAACAAACTTCACAAGATTCTTAACATTTCCAAAACTAAAGCATATTTTACAGTTATCTTACTTGATACTGATGATTATGTCTTATATTGAGGTACTAGGCTACTTAGTTTGAAGTAAAACTCTATGAGTAAATTTTGACAATTTAAAAAAAAATCATCGTTTGGAAAAAAGCATATTTTTTGTGGAATTTTTGTGTTACAACGCCTGTCAAATAAAAACTTCTGGTTATATAAAAAGGAAATCTAGCCTAGTGCCTCCATTAAACCCTTATAAATGGTCAATTGAAATCTTATAGCCGTAAGTCATATAGTAGCTTAAATGTTAAGAATCTTGTTTTGCAAAGTCGGTGAAATAATACTTTTGAGAAAAACACTCTTAAAGTAAAATCCGGCCAAAATTGAGCTCCAGTACATAGGAATCAGTAAACGACTATAAATATCAGTGTTTGATGCCTACAATGATTTTTGTTAAACTTAGCATGTAGAGCAGATGTTTGATTGAACAATATGCAAAGTGTGGTGAATCTTTTCAAAATAACCTTGTTGTTATGATCAAATTAATGTATAATTTTGGTCTAAAAGTAAGGGGGTGAGGTGTTAAAAACACATTTTCGGAGGGTCTAATATCTAAAATATCACCCAAAACTAATTTCGACATACAAAAAAGCATTTAGAGGAACAACAAAATATTCATGAAAAATGGTCAAATATAAAAAAAATTTCACCCGCTCGCCCCCTTAAACAGTGGGCTGATCTCACACCTGTCTCAACTTCCTGATCCACAGAATAATTTCAGACAGTTAGGATTGGCACCAGTCAGGTTTCTAAACGCTAACATTTCAAAGTTTAGGAAGGGTGTGAATGACTGGCAAATGAAAAAGAGAAAAATATTCAGAAAATTGATAACCCAATACACAGTCCAAACCAAACAAGAATCTATTTTTAGCACAGCTCAAATAGGATTTAACTGACTAAAGTCTAAAATTGCTGTGTGCCTACACATGACTTTCTGCTTAAGTTTTCAGATGATTTTAAGCTGAGTGCACTGACTGTTTTGATCTGATGAGACCGTTTACATTGCGCAGACAGAATCGTTGCACCCCATGTAGTTATTGCAATAACTAAAATAACAAGTCTGTTATAAATAATATAACATGATGTTGTAGACCGTTGCTAAAATAATAAATAAGCTGGTAAATACAAGTATTTTATTCAATGACAATGTCTTGGTCTTCACACTAATTTACCTTGCATCAAATCCAGCTGGACACGGAAGACATTCTGCACTTCCAGTCTTTGGCTGTTGGGAACCTGGAAAAGTATTTTTTAATAAATAACCTTACTTGGAGTGACAAAGAATGATCAAAGTTGAACAACACTATATTTGTCACCACTCACTACTATATACATAGTAAACCAGAAAACAATATAAAACTATCTCTATCTCACGCTACTAAGCACAAGTCAAACCATCCCTACAACACAATGTCACATTCACCTTCATCAATGAAGCTGTGATAGTATTGTATTTGGTCCAATACATGAAATGGATGGGTTGGTGAGACAAACTTTTAATCAGGGTTCCTGATGTGTAATCAATTTCTATAATTTTGGTAAACCATCGTTGAAATGATCAAATAATGCAAATGAAAAACTCACCTACTGAGCAGGCTTCACACTCTGAACTGCTTGTTTCATTGGTAAAGAAGCCTTTCTTGCAATCACTGCAGGTTTTACACTCTATGTGGCTGAAAGAAATAAGGTAATAATCTTATATTATTTAGCACATTGATTATCCTGGCAAAATAAAAAGTTAAAGGAATTTAAAATAATTTTGGAAGTCGAATTGTTTGGTTTTTTTGCTTGAGAGATATGATTTAAAATAAATCATCAAAACCAAGGTTAATTTAAAAATATTTTGATAGTTTATCAATACGACAAAATATATCAATCAAAAGTAGTAAACTGATCATATATATATACATATACTATAAGCTTACTTTAAACAAAAAATCACTATTCATGTTTCCATTTAAATCTGAGACCAAAAAACCCCCCCAAAAATAACAACATGCATCTCCTCCCATCAATCCTACTTGCAAAACTGTCCCACAGAACACGGATCACACTTCGTCTGCCCCTTCTGATCTTGGTATTCCCCTTTGGCACAAGGCAAGCACACAGAGGCCTTGGCTTCAGGCTGATACCACCCAGGAAGACATGGCTCACATACTGGCTGACCTCCTGCACTGGACGTTCCAGGGTCACAAGGCAAACACGTCGTCTGCCCTGTTTGTGGCTGTTGGTAACCTGCTCCACAAGGTTTACACGCTGATGATCCGGCAACATCATTAACTTCTCCTGATTAAAGAAAAACACTTGGCTTTCATTTTGAAATAACGCATCAAATGAATGCTTTCAGTCTTAATTTTTAGACTTATCGAATCAGATAAGGAAAAAAATCAGTTTTGTAAAATTACCCCCCCCCCCCCCAAAAACCAAACAAAAAAACCCCAACAAACCAACACTATCTAAATAAATAATCAAAACTATAATACATGGAAAACATTCGTAACCATATCCTGTCTGTTAATATGTGCATTAATCCCCTACTAATCAGACAAAAATTTAACCATTTTGAAATCATCAGATCACTCTCACCTGCAGGACAAGGTGTACATTTTTTACTTCCTACTTTGGACGCAAAATAGCCAGGCAAACACTCAGTGCAATTTGCTTGTCCTGTATTTCCTCTGTGGATAAATCATGGGAGATGACAAAAGATAAACATGTAGAAAGTATAACAAAAATCATTGCATTGAAAATGTGTCCTCACCAAATTATGTGATAAATAATAAAAAAGCCCTGAAAAAAAATCAGTGTGTGAGAGAGAGAGAGAGAGAAATATATAGAGAGAAATAGAGAGAGAAGGCAGAAAACAAGAAAAAGAACATCAATATATGAGTCAATGCGAGTTATGCAAAAAACAATTGAACACTATTATGTGACTTCTTTTAGGGGGCACAATGGGTTTCATGGAGATAATATGGATCTTTAAAAGGAAATGTACCCTGTATAAAAATTAAAAACAAGCCCAAAAAACAAAAACAAACAAATAAAACAAATACAGAAGAAAATTAAAAGAAAGATTTACTCTGTTGATGTTCCAATAGGACACTGGTTACAAATGATACTTCCAGGGAGGGGCTGGTGTTCTCCTGCAGGACACTTGAAACAGTCGGCCAAAGTCTTGCATTCCCCTGCTGTTCCACAACAGGTACAATTTGCTGAATCTGGGTTGAGAAGAAGAAAGAGGAAAAAAATAAAATAAAATAAAATAAAAGGTAAACAATTGGAAATCACACGACTTGGGAATAATTAGAATGAAACAATGGTAAATAATCTTTGCTTACAGGTTTAAGAGGTTACCAATCTTATGAATGTGCATACCAGATTAATCTTCCGCATTAAATACCTTACAACCCTGTCCTATATGGTACCTTACAGCCCTGTCCTATAGGGATTGCAAGAAGGGCCGAATGGTTTCAAAAATATCTTCTGTGCAGACATCTAGGGTATCAATGACCAACCTTGTTAAAATTCACAGAACAATGTTAAACTAGAATATGACATTCGCGAAAATTTCAAATAAAAAATGTTTATTTTGCTAAAGTATACACAATCGAACATAATCAAGGATTCTAAAATGTTGTTTAATTGATAGATTTATATTTTTGCAAAGCCGAAACTACGTAAATAAATTCCAAAACCCGCCTCAATGATAGACCTTGAGAGCTAAACTAGGAATCATAAGACATGATTTTCATTTGATTTTGTACAGAAAAATGATTATTTAAGAGGTACAAATCATTTTTAAATAGCCAAAGGATCAAATGAATAGAAACGCTATAATCGTTGTTTTTCAAGAACTACACACTTACTGGGATTAGCGATTGTTCCGGGAATACATTCCTTGCATGGTGTACAGTCCTTTCCATTTACAAATGGTAAACCAACCTTGTTGGACTGCAAATCTTCCAATGAGTACACAATGGTTAATAATGGTACAATGTAAATCAATGTCCCTGTCGAAAAAAAAAAAAAATCATTGCATGAAAAAAAATTATTTTCATTACACATAGAGGGAAACTAAAGAAAGTTTTATAACTAAATTAAATATATGAGGACTAGACAGAGGTTTCTGCGTTTGCCATCATTTTGTGAGCATCCAATGAATAGCCAGTTCTCACAGAAGATTGCATAAAAAACGCACTCACATCATATAATTTTTACAGAACAATATCAAGTAAACTTCTGATTCACTCTCACTCTGAGACTCTGTCATTGCCATTTTATGCCAATTGTCACCACATGTCACTCATTGATGTCAATTGACACAAGAAGAAAATATTTATGATGTTTCAAAACAGACCTGAGAAAACACTGCTGACACAAAAATCAAAAATTAGTTTGAATATTTTATAATAGAAGCAGGGAGAGAGGGTTTCTATAATTATAACTCGACATGACGTCTATATAATTATAATATATGTTTGTCAGTCTGTCTAGTTTTTACAATTGAAGCGTTCAAAATAAAAATAAACCCTTCCTAAGTATAGAGGCATCTCTATCCCATTCTGACACAGCATGGTCATTTCATAATGTACAAGTACAAAACATGTTGTGAACCCTCACCATGGGTATATCAGAATATCTGCTAAAAAGAGAACACACACACAAGAAAGAAATGTTGTATTTGTATTGTATTATAAATATAATGCCATTATTAATGGCAATGGCAAGTGAAGTGAAGAGACCCCCCACCCTGACCCTAAGCCTAAGACTAGACTAAGAAGGCCCCTTGCCTTGCTATAAAACTAACTTAAAAACTCTTACTACTACGGTGCATCATGTTTTAAGGGAGAACCATAAAATAGTATGAAATTTACATTATTAACCTAGGCTTCCCAAATTATGATCGCAATAGATTCTAAGGCTAAGTCTAAGGCATTCCTTTCACTTTTACTGGTTGCCTTCTTTAAAATCAAAATTAAAATGCATTCAAATTCAACGATGATCTAAAACTAAAACGAAATAGTCTTGGTTCAAGCATTTGCTTCAAGAATGGTTCTATATTATTACGAAACTCATTGCCATCGAAAATCTTTATTCACCTTCTCCTAGACAATATAATAGGTTTGACAAGACAATAAATTTGCTTTGTATGCAAAAAAAACCCCAACCCACACAATAGTAGTACCAGGCCCACCACTGACTGCCAACTGCCACTGCCACTACTACTGCTTTACTTACACATCATGGAAACGCATGAAAGTCGAAGAATCATATTAGTTATCCTTTCACATACGACTTGCGCAGGTCTACAACGTCTAGTTGTTTTGAAATATTACAGACTATAACATATATTCAGTCACAACTTTGTAAAAGTAATTGACAATTTTCAGTCTGTAGTTTCTTCCCACAGCAGACTCCAGCTTCATTTTTGTTGATCATGTGATACATTGTTCTGTTGGGTGCAAGGAGTAAAAGGATCGACCATTCCATAAGTTATTGCAAGTATTGTATTCGGTGTTTGATTTAACACACAACGAAAATTGCCTTTCACATTTCTATTATATTGATTATTAACGATTTTTAGAAAGCAATTAAATATTCTCGATGTAAATATAGATATTACAAGATTATTTCTTTGATAGATAGATTTTTTTAAAGGTTTTGTAAAATTTCATTTTAACATAGGCTTGGGTATCGAGCGTTCAATAATTTTCATGAGAGTTACCGTACTTTGGTTGAAGGAAACAATTTGTGTTTTCATTTTCACTTCTTTGACGTGGAATCAGAAACAGAAACTACAGTATTACACTAACAACAACATAGACATAAGAACTTTCGTTTGTTATTGTTTTGTTTTATGATTAAAGAATGGCGAACGGATAGGATAATATGAGCTGCTTCCTATTGAAGAAGATGCATGATGATTATTATTGCTGAGCCTGGTTGATAGTCACAAAGTTTGATCAACCAGTCGTTAGTAATAGTAATAGTATAGTAATAGTTAGTATTATTTTAGTATTACTTAGTATATCAGTAGTGTAGTGAGTGTACAGAGTACAGTGTAGTAGTGGCCGTGAGGTGAAAGTGGGGGGTGAGAATCAAGAGAAGGGAGTTAAAGTTAAAGAATTCAAGACTCTAACAACTGTGTCATTTTCACAGAGATTAAAAATCAGAATGGCTTCATATGTTCGAGGGATTCCTCGAAATTTTGCAGCAAATAAAAGCAATGTGAGCAAAACTAAGGACAGGGAAGACCAGCCTTCATTTAATGGAGCCCAAGTTCAAAATGTTAAAGATTCCAGGGTTTATGTGTTCGGTGAGGGAAATACTGTTGACGATGATGAAGAGAATGATGATGTTGTTGAGTTTGAGATGAGATCCCGGCACAAAGCATCTCTCCCCCCTCCTAAGCAAGAACCAAGACCAGATTTTTTTGAAAGGGAAATCAATGAGGGTGAAACGCTTCAAGCAATTGCCCTCAAGTATGCTTGTAATGTAAGTAAATTGTTTTTATATTAAATTATGTGATATTATAACTATTACTATTCTATACTAACTATATATAATAGTTTAGAGAGGGCTGTTCTATATATATATATATATATATTACTTGTCACCATCCATTGAAATTGAAATGTTAGCAATGACAGGAATGACACGTGCTTAAAAGTAAAAGATGATGAATATGTATCAAATGGAAGCTCGGAGTAAAACTAAAAAAAAAACTATATTTCAAACTACGGCCCCCACCCACCAACTCCTAAACTGCCTAGAGTTTCTATGTAACTGCTTCAAAAATCATGTGTGAATTAATGCCTTGATAGTCAATACAGTAACAGATTCTTTTCATACTGATTCAGCTTAGAATTAGAATGGTGAAATAGAATTTGGAAAATCCAACAAGAGTCCACAAACAGAATTACACTCCAGAGCTCTTAATTCGTAAACCCATAAAATTCGAAACTTATCTTAATCTAAGAGGTTCTGACTTGTCCACTAATTGGATTATAATATACATTAAAAACATTTCAGTGATAAAATGTTTCAATTGACAGAAAAGCGCTAACATTTTCAACCCCTGTCACCACATCTCTGCTTTGTTGCACACCTTAGATTACGACTCACAGTAGGTTCTTGAGCCGGTAGAAATGTCAGTGGATAGGTTTTATCGTCTAAACATATATTGCCATTATTTCTACTGCTTAATTTTAATTGAAACAATTTTCACATTCATGACAAGTTGCGATAAAATGGAGTGCACTGTGTATCATGTGAAATTTAACTCTCACGGATTTGTCTATAACTTAGTATTTTGCCTAAAAATCTATTAAGGTGTCATTTTATGTGCATCATGGGAGATTCAGGACTATTTGGGCAACTAATAATACTAAAATTAAGTATTCTGACTTGTGATGTATTAATTGATGTGATTACTTTTATCCTTTACAGGTGTCAGAGCTGAAAAGATTGAATAATCTAATTCGAGATCAAGAGTTTTTTGCCTTGAAAATGGTGAAAGTACCCATAACCCGGCATGGGGTTTTGTCTGAATCCAAAGAAGTTCAGGAAAGTATCAGTCCCAAAATATCAACCCGTTTGAATGGTGCTGCAGCATTTTCAGAAACAGAGGATGATGAAAGAAGAGATTTTTTGTACGACAGTGAGTCCCAGCATGATTTCAGTGATCCAGAGACACAGATGAAGGTTCTAAAAACTTTAAGTATTCGTGAAAATTTTTCATCTCAGGGAAGAGAGGCGGAAAAATTCTTACGTAAAATGGATGCAGATTTGAGTAAGCTTAAAACAGGTCCAAGAAGAGGGGAGAGGGAGTCATTGACTGAAGTGATTTCTGTCTTAACCAATAAAAGTATACGTCCTCTTGATCGGACCGTCAGCAGAAATAAACATAACGGGGCAGATTGCGGTATTAGCTGGTGGTCTCTGATTATATTTACTCTAGTGGTCGGCATTGGTGTGCCTTTGTTATACTTAGTGTATCACTACTTTTTGAAATCATGATATTAGTTATTTAGCTTTTTTGATTATGATTTATAAAATATGTTGACATGTTTTCTTTTCTTTTTATGGCACAGTCTTCGATTATGTTAGGACGTAAATCCTTTGAATTGTTAACTTGTTTGCTGGAAAAAAATAACTTTTGTGTGGTTTGTGTTTGAATTCTAAGTTTTAAAAAATGCACTTTCAGTTCGGTTTTAGACTTAACTTATACTTATGCAGTGGGTTCCGCTTAGGTCAGTCTTTCATGAGTCACTTTTCGG
Organism: Dirona albolineata; assembly: GCA_031763155.1. Classification (NCBI taxonomy): domain Eukaryota; kingdom Metazoa; phylum Mollusca; class Gastropoda; order Nudibranchia; family Dironidae; genus Dirona; species Dirona albolineata. The sequence continues at coordinate 194 of JARFNW010145829.1, read as the reverse complement.
ATTCCACAAATGTTCCCCGAGCCAAAACTTCATTTTTATTAATCTTGGTAAGTCCATGCAAGTGAAGGTTGGTTTTTTTTTTGTGGCTTGAAGTTGTGTCAATTTAACTGAACTCACTGTAGGTGTTTTGACAATAGGAATAACAGATAAAATGTATTTGGACTGGGTAGATATAATATTTAAATATATATATA
>JARFNW010145718.1:0-19313 GCA_031763155.1 Dirona albolineata | reverse complement strand
TATTATTATTATTATTATTATTATTATTATTATTATTATTATTATTATTATTATTATCATCATCATCATCATCATCGCATGCTTTGTCACTCTTTTGGTTTGGCGGTTGTGTCTATTTATTTCATTATGTCCCCACTAAAACCTCAAGGTTTGATTGAATGATTTCATGACATTTCTCACATTTTGTTCCTATTCCATGGCCTTGAGTGTTGAACAACGCTAAAGATGTCAGTTACACAACGCCTACTTTACTTTGTTTCTGTTCCATTCTTTTCCTCGACCTAATGTAATGTCGTAAGTTCAATGCACTCTGTCTTCACTACTTTTCCAGCCACTTGTTGTATACATATCAATGAAAATTTGTCATTTTCTTATTAAATATTTTTACAAGGACTTTGTTTTTCAAAATGCAATGTACTGTTAACACGCTTTGGTTCAAGTTCACGGAAATCGCTATAGTTATAATATTCATAGTATTATTGACTACTTGTTGATCTGAAACACCTTGCTGTATATTATTGCAAATACTAGCTTGTTATGATATAATAATTCACAACAATTTCTTGGTCAATTTTTAAATATAAATTTGACGGATTATTAATTATGGTAGCACATTCTATAAAATCAATTTATTTGCTTTTTCGTATGTTCCTACTGGCATAACGCGTGGTTTTTACAATAACGTAATATAACAATCATACGTGGTGGAACGGTTTTATTTTATAGGTGGAGAACAAAAACACTCTATGAATTTAAAGGGAAAAAAAGTGATTGTGATGGCAGCATGAAACATTGTTTTTGGAGTGTATTTTTTGTTTTGTTTTGTTGGGTTTTTTTGTTTGTTTGTTTGCTTTTCTCGTCTTTTTTTGTTTTTTGTTTTCTTTAAACTTTTAAAATTCAAGGTTTGGGTTTTTTAAATGTTACGATGGTGAAGGGAAAACTTATTTATCAGCAATATGTAGACATGCAGGATTTTACTTTTTCCTAATATTATATGGGATGAAAATGAGGTCAAGTATTTCCTTCAGTGATGGCATGGGGTCATTCAGTGATGGCATGGGGTCATTCAGTGATGGCATGGGGTCATTCAGTGTGGTTGGTTTTGGTTTCCAAACCCCTTGATACCACAAATCAGTGTAAGGGTCATCTCCATGCCAGTAATTGCCAGGCAGTGGTCATCTTAAATCACCATCATGCCAACACACAGGTACCACAGCCATTACACATGGCTGTAGATCAGGAAATAAAGACAAGTAGGGGGATCAGCCTATTTTGTTCAAATGGTTTTCTTAGTCATGAGCAGCACAACATGCAGTGTGAGATGACCCCAACATTCCGAATGGGCCGTTTATCCCCGTCTGCTGTTGAAGGGTGTTATTGACGCCAAGGCAAATTGTATTGTATGGGGATGTTTGAATGTGATATATCGTATTATTTATACCCCTAACTTGGTACGTCATCTCTATAACAATTTAACATTGCTTAAGGACCCTTTCTCCATATATATTTCTCTCTCCTCCCCTCTCTGCCCCTCTCTCTCTCTCTGTTTCCCTCTCTCTCCCGTCTTCTATCCCTTCTCACAGCCCCCTCCCCCTCTGATACTCAAAACAATTAATCCACCCACCCAGGTTTTTTTTACAAAGAGAGATTATCCATGGTCAGTTTTGACCAAAAGGAGACCAGCCCACTATATCACTGACCACCACCAGTGACCGCCACCATAAGAAATGCCAATGCCTGTCCTAAACTGTTTCCCTTCTTTCCCGTCCTCAGAACAAGACATCATGGAGGCCACCGGCGTGTTTGACTTTGACGCCCGGTCGGAGCGTGAGCTGTCCTTCAAACGAGGCGCCACGCTGGTGTTGTACCGACAGGTGTCCCACGATTGGTGGGAGGGATGTTGTCAGGGCAAGGAGGGCCTCATCCCAGACAAATACATCTTACTCAAGAACTCGTGAGTGGACTGTCTATATTGGTTGTATATATATATTATAATGAATGATATCTAAGAAAGTATTTTATAACGATTGATGATACTTTTAGAAATTTGGTAGGGTGGGGATTTTCCTGAGTAGAAATATAGAAAAAGAGATGTGAATTTTCAGTTCACAGAAAAAAGGGTTTATGTATATATCATGGTATCTAAATATAAAATTGTTTGCGTTAACAAGTCAAGGCATTCATGGAGAATTTTTATTGTGAAACAAAGTAGTATAAAGTATGGGCGAAAACACAGAGGCAATTTTGTTGGCCAAGGTGTGTGAATTAAGATTCTCTCTTTTTTCTTCTTCTTTTTTTAACAATTTGTTTTTAACGGTATTGACGATTTTAAAGACTAATTAATTTATATAAAATTTCTATGTGTGAAAACGCCAAAACGTTATAAAATTATTTCCAATGTCAATCTACTGTCTGATGAATGTGAATGAAGTCCCTTTCCTTCCTTCCGTCTTTCCCAGAGATGACACCAAGTCCCAGCAAAGCCATGAGGACGACAAGGGCATTATGTCTGCCAGCATGACGCTGCCCTCCACTAAAACGACGAGGCAAGCCAGTGACGACTCGGGATTGGATTCCCTGGACAAGTCGCTGTCCCAGCCCAATGTGGCCATCAGGGAGACGGACATCATCGAGGTGGACACTCAACCCTCTCCGCCACCCGCTGCTCCTGATAGTGGTGGTGGTGCCGGTGACCGAGCGAGCGGGACTGAGAGTGTTGGTAGTGGAGGAGGAGGGGGAGGCAAGGACAGAAACAGTCTGAGGATAGAAGAGGCCACGATCACGATGCAGAAGGACGAAGTCTTCATAGAACCTCCGGTGTTGAAACCTCCGGTCTTGCCGGCCGTACCTCCACTCTCGTCGTCATCGACGTCGTCTATAAATAAACTTTCCCCGACAACGGGCCACCCTGGCAAGAATATCATGATGTCCTCGTACATGTCCCCGTCATCCATCCTCGACTCCTCGTCGTACTCGTCATCGTCACCAACATCGTCGTTCACGTCCCCATCTAGAACATTGGATTCGGTTTCAATGCGGAGTAATGTCAGTATCGGTGAGACGAAAACCACAGAGATTATCTCGCCTGACACGACGTCAGAAGATCTTACGGTGGACATCGACACTGCGCTGGAAGAGGTGATGGCCGGACTGAAATCCCTGGAGATGCAGCAACAACACGACAAGCGGATGTCTCTACCGGCGGTCAAAGTCAAGCAGACACCCAAACACACGCCCGATCTGGTCCTCGATCTCCCAGACGGTAACGGATCTCACTCGTCCTCGGACACGGCCGAATCGGACGACAGCCCGACCATCAGCGCCGCAGAGACGTTCGCCAAATCCAACCAGGGCACGTTGAAGAAGGCGGGGCCAGTGGCCCGCGTGGCCCCCTTGTCCGATTTGAGCAGCCGCCTCAGTATTTCCTCCGAGCCGGGCGACTTGGCGCGTGTGAGGGGAGAACTGGCCAAGGACATGGCCACCGGTCAAATGACCAGCTCTGGCGGGTCATCGTCTCTGGCCACATTCTCCATCACTGGTCTTCGGAAAACCCAGAGTTCTATGCCTTCAAAGGGAAACACAATCGACTCCTCCTCTCCCTCCTCCTCTCCCTTCCTTCACCACTCTAGTCTCTCCCCGGCCCCCTCCTCCCCCATGCCTATCTCCTCCTCCACCCCGGCATCCTCCCCAGCCCCTTCCCCTCTGTCACAGTCCACCCCACCCAACCCCCCGCCCCCCATTGCTCAAAAACCCAAACCCCCCATGAAGGTCAAGCCCCCCGTCATGAAAAAGCCTGGGGCGGGTGGAACCCCTTCGGCCCCACCGGTCCACCCCCCAGCCCCCTATGACTAGATGACACCAAACCCATTTCCCCGACCGATAGCCCTACTTGTACCTGTACCCCCTATCACTATCACACACACACCTATCGTACACTATCACACACACACACCTATCGTACACTATCACACACACACCTATCATACACTATCACACACACACACCTATCGTACACTATCACACACACACCTATCGTACACTATCACAAACACCTATCGTACACTATCACACACACACCTATCGCTGCCAGCCTGGTTCTATTCAATATATATCCTTACCATCTGGGTCAACTCTTATTATATGTCACAATGGCTACTTTTCAGGGGAAGCAAACCTATTTTTATATAGAATTTTGCTTGTATGCAAATGTACACTCCATTAAATAAAGTCGAATAAATTATAAATGGAAAAACACTAGGTCCGTGGGACCAGGTCTAGTTTGAAAAAAGACGAAAGAGACAGAAAATTTTTAATTTTGAAATTTGCTGTTTTCACAGTCAGGAAGGATATGAATGTGATATATTCTATATTTATTTCCCCGTTACCATTTCAGTCAGATATCAAAGTATAGACATGGAGGTCTGGGGTTCAAATCCCAAGACAGGCCATCCACAGGACCTTTGATGAGAGTTGACAATAATTCTCCATTTATTTCTCTAGATTTATACTTTAAAAAGGAGTTTAACTCCTTTAACTACCCAGTCATACAGTAGGATGCCCAAAAAAAAGGCTGATCTTAAAAACATCCAGCCTTTTTTCCTTTTCGAACTGAAGTATATAAATTGCAGATGATAAATGAGCCAAGACTTTTTTGTATCTGGACTTTTTTAAAAACTTTTTTTCTCCTGGCAGCGATGCATGCGTGTTGTAATTTTAGCAGGAGGCAATGGGTTGGGTTGGGGAGAGGAATGGGGGTGTGTTTCAAATTAGTGTTTGGTCAACTTACAAAATGAGGTATTTCCTACCTGCTATCCCTACAAACTCAAATTCTCTTGTATAAAAATATTACTAATTTCACACTCAAGGATAGGCAGAATTTTCTATTGTTGTTGTTGCTGTTGTTGTTATTGTTGTTGATAATATGAATTCGACATCTGCGTGGAGGCAGATTAAAAGAGGACGTGGGGAGAAATGATTTCAGAGAGGAGGGGAGAGCTACATATTATTATGGTTGATAGTGAGGTAGATGAGAAGACGAGGAGAAAAAGCCAAAATAGACATTGTGGTTGGCGGGAGGAAAGGAGAAAATATTAACTTTAAAGTGTCACGTTCACATAGTGTCTACGAATAATACGACTACTGACTAGTACTATTACTACTACTACTACTACTACACTAGTCAACTGTTTGGACAAAGAAGGCAGTAAGTATCCTGGCTCTTGTGTCAAGATACCTACAGCCTTTTTGGTGGAAATGGTTGTTATTAGTGTCTGTTGTTTGAATGTCTGCACGTGATGATGATGATGATGATATTTATAGTATGTACATAGACCAAAGACCCTCAAACAATCTCCTCACCTCATCTCAATTGGTGAGACAAAGTGTTTTTATTCAATTCATTCATGTTTTTGATTTTTATGTTTTCTTCTATTTCTATCTTTCATGATTTGTGAAAGATGTCACATATTATTATTATTATTATTATTATTATTATTATTATTATTATTATTATATATATTACTACTACTATTTTATATGTATGTATATATATTATACACAGTACAGCATTTGTTGTTGAGTGTGTACAAGACGTGGGCTAGAATCACAGCTATGGTAAATCTTGTTTTTGTTTTCAAAATTGTTCAGGAGATGGATATAGTAGAGGAGATCGAGGAAACGAATCCTTTGAATCATTTCATCATTATTATTACCCGGTCAGGCATCCTGTGATTTTGGCCAACATTGGGAGTTGCCATAGTTGTGTTTCCACCCCAAGTGTAGAGAGTGAGGTGTTTGAAAGTGTGAGGCTGTGTGTGTTGCTAATCTTGCGTGTGTTGCTTAGACGTAGAGGAGCTGTTGCTTTTGATGACTCATAAGTTATGTTACAATTAAAACCATTGTTTTTGCCGTTTGAATTAAAGTATACAATATTCTCAAGCCAAAAAAATACCTAATGCTTCCAATGCTGTTCCGTTCTATGAATTGAATTGATATCAAATGCCGCATTCAAATACAATCATTTTATTCTTTGCTCTCTGTACGACGGAAGTGCTCCAACTGCTACAAAGTCACGCTGACCCTCTGTTGTATCTGTCGTCGTCATCTCAATACGCGTACTAGAACATGTCTGTCGGAATTCTACGCAAGAGTTCAAAGGTTACGAACGACTTTGTGAAATACCTGGGTTATTATTACGGTTGTTTTATTTTTACACACAAAAAAAGTTTTTGTGTTAGGGAGGATGAAATATTAGTCGTCCTTTTCCTTTTCCTTTTTCTTTTATTGAGAATTGATTTGTATGGTTGCCGAGTCTATCGGGTTGGAATCTGAATGTTTTCTACCAGAGCACGGTAGGGGCTGATTGGTGAAAATGACAATTAGAGCATTTAGTAGACTTGACTGACACTGCTATGAGCTATCTGTGCCTGTAAATACGTTTGAAAGTGACAGACTATTGGACATTGGTTGTCAAAGAACTGGGGTTGTCTGAATGAATGTCTCACCAATGATTGTTTGAATTTCTCAAGCCCGATACAGTTGACCCAATCCTTGGGAAGTAAATTCCAATCTTTGATATGAGAGAAAAATTGTGAGCTGCAACTTGACGCCTGTCCATTGTTAATTCTAGATGATGAAATAATGCGTCCTTGAAGACAAGGTCACATCAAAACTGTTGTTTGATTGGTTTGGTTGTTTTTTTGGGTTTTTTTGGTTTTTTTAATTTGACAGTATGAAATCTCACATGCCACAGCTACAAAACGATAATCTTTTTTCTTTTTCTTTTTTTTTATTTTTTCAAAGACTTGAATATGTGTTGATGAATATCGTTGTGATTGGATTTGCTACAGATAATGAATTGTTAAAAGGTGCTGCTCACTAATTCAATGTCTGGTTGATGTTTGGTAGTGACTGGAGGAAAGTCAAAATGACCATCATCGTCATCACCACCATCATCATCACCACCATCATCATCATCGTTATCATTTGTGTCAATTTTCTTCTTTGTTGTTTTCTTTCTCCTTATCCAATAAGGAAGAAATTTTTCTCTTTTTCTATTTTTTGCCATTGTGTTTGATGTGTTTGAAATGGTGAAATGGTTTGTGGATGACTGACGCAACCTCTTGATATTATATTATTATGACGGAAATTTTTTTGTTTTGTTTGGAATTTAATTAAATGAAAGCCACTCGAGCACAAAGTAGCGTAGAGTAAATAGCTACATTCTCCTTACATTACACAAATTTGAAAACTATAATTGATGAATGTTTTGGGGGAATTATATCATTTTGGCTTATCCGTAACATGACCTGATGGAAAATATTACAAGGCCAGGAGGAAGTGAAAACGTTTGAGACCAATTCTGGTTTTGGAATTGCCATTTTAGTTTGACGACATGACGGCATGAGATGATATCTATCTATTGATTTCATGTCAGAATCAGTCCCTGGGTTCAATTCTCCTGATTTTATTTTCAATGTTAATAATCCACGCCTGCTTTTTAAAATGTTTATTTTTGTTGTTGGTTTATAATTTATGATAGTAAATTGATTTGAGTTTGAGCATTACATTATTACTGCTTTATAAGACAAGTATGTTTGCGGTAGGTAGGCATACAAGTAAAATCTCCCCGAAACAATGTACAGAAATTTCTTATTTTGTTTGATTTTATCCATGGTTTGTACTGGGAAGTACTGACAGATAGCAAATGTGTGTGTGTGAGAGATGGAGAGAGTTGTGTGTTGTGTAAAAGAATGTTTTTTTTATGAATGAATGAATTTGTGAATGATGTTCTGCTGGACAGTACCTCATGTCCGAATCATCTCATGCTAATAATAGCTATTGAACAAGTGGGTGAGACCATCCTTTGTGCTGGAGGCCCATTGATCCCCCAAGGGGAAAGGGAGATGTTTGTGAGGTCTGTCTGTGTACTCGTGTCCATGCTGTATTCCAATCTAATTAGTATGAGAACTATATCAAATAAAAAGAATTTTCATAATCAGCTTTCCTGTGGATTTGAGTTATTTTTTATCCTCTTAATTATGTTGTAACGCAGTAGGCTCATCACCTGCTAGTGTTTGATTCCTGATGCAGTCTTTCTAGCCAAGTGTGTTAGGTGATGAGTGGTGGAAGTCCTCATTGAGATATAATGGCTTGCCCCTACACTGCTTTTTGTGGTATTAAAGGGGACTCGATAAACAAACAAATAAATTATGTTGATGTCGAGAGATGTATGTACGTATGTCATGTCGTGCATTCAATGCCTGATTCATACAGCATGTGTGGATTAATGAATGTGTGCACACAAATCGGACAGAGGGAGTGAGAGAGATCATCAACATATTATTAAGTTACCTTTTCTGGGGAGTGACTTCGATTGGGCATCTAAAACTAAAACTAAGATGAAAATATGTCAACATGTAACATAACGGAATGGCGTGGTAGTCTGCATTATGACGTCCATACGTTTCTTTCTTGTCACAAATGTAAATGTACATACATAGCGTTTATTCACGATCATCACCATGCTCTAAGCACTTTACATTTGCCCCAGGAAAGCTACGGAACACTCACCACTTAAATACGCCATATGAGGCCTAATAATAGGCGTGAACACATTTCTTTGACAAGGACAATACTGCTTATATCACCTTGTTTCGCAAAATACAAAGTAATCCTTGGTCTAGTGTAGGATCAGAGTACCGGTAGTAAAAGTAAAGGCTGTGAGCTTGTACTTTATACAGGGTTACAGACATATATACAAGGTTTCATTTTATATTTTTACAAAATTTTCTTAATTGAGGGGAGGTAACCCGATTATTTTTTACTTGACTGAGGGGAGATAATCCAATCTTTAAACTAATCTAATTTGTTCCCTTTCGGCCATCGCCAAGACACCCACACTTGGAAATCTTTTGTCATATCTGATACTGCATAAGTGTAACATGGGCTATCTGGCAACTCAAATGGCGAGATCCGAATTCTAGCTGAAGCTGCTAATGTTGATTCCTTGGGAAAGCCACTTTTTGTCAGTATGTTTGTCTAGCCTTACAGGCTGCTGTGCTCTATGCTTCTATGGAAGTTCAGAAGGAAATATCACAGCCTTCTGGGGGATAAATGCTGTCAACAAGTCTGTGAGCTTGTACTTGTGTGGGGATACCAGACTAAGCTCGTTTTTTAAAAGAAAGTCAACCCATTATAAAGAGTCTTTTCTTAGTTTAAATTTTCCCCTCCTTTCATTCACTGTCCACACCTTTTCCCTTTCCTTCTTCTTAAATCTGTAATGAAATGTGCTGGTAAATTACCATCAAAGATTTCATTCTCGTCTTAAATTTATTTTGTACAGATATCATTGCCTTCAGTCCAGAAATGTACCAAATTACATTTGATTTGAACAATACAGATGCAGACAGCGAAATCTTGTGCAATATGGCATTATTTTTTTCCTCTATTGATGCGGATAGATGCCATGCGTCTTTGCATTTTTCAAGGGCAGGCATTGGACTGGCCACTGCCACAGCACACACACATACCACTTCTTCTTCTCCAGGTGCCTTGCCGTATAATAATAAGCTGAGTTGGCAATCATGTCTCTCACTATGTGCAGCAATTCTGTATGATTTATTTCCAAGAACCATGCCATTATTCTCTTCTTGTCAATCCTCCCTGTTGTAACTATATTTCCCATGGTAAAAAACAAACTTTTTTTTTGGAACACTCGATCCCATGTCTTGATACCTAATAACAAAACAATTGATATTCTTCAAACTTGCACAACATTCATTCCATTAGTCATCTCTCAACAGACAGGCTTCAAAGAATGACATATAAGTATTGAGATGGATAAAATTAAAGAAAGAACAAACCAAACTGTTTTTGTTTTGAAGTTAATATATTTCATAAAATGGAAAGACATAATATATATACATGTTCACAAAGTGTGTTAATTAATTAATTAAATTAACCAATGGTGATTTGTAACATTAAAATCATAACAGCACACATTCACTGCTTGTCATATAAATATATGATATAAATTGTGTGTAAAAATCGGTGGCAGACTTTTGGAAGAAATAATGTCATTCAAACTACTCTTCAGATAATGTCAATGGGAAATGAAATCATTGGATTGGTTGTCCAGCTGGTCAGCTGATAATGGTCAGGAAAAGTTTAATATGCATATCAATATTCATGAAACTAATTGATGTAAAAAAAGAAAACAAACAAAACAAATTTTGCTATTTGTAAAAAGAACGAATGTAATATATATAGGTCTATATAACAATGAATAAGTAGCCGGCACCGAATGTAAATGGTTTGAAAAATAGGAAAGTAATGCAGTGCCAGAAAACGAAATGAGACGGGAAGAGATAAAATGAGTGTGGACGACAGTAGGAATGGACCCCACTTGTCTGCAATGATGTCAATTGTCTAGCTGGGAACAGAACAAGTCTGACTGCTATTATAGGCAGGGTGAGACAGGTGCAATTGTAGCAGGCATGGGGTTCAATTCCAGCCCTCCAGTCATTTTTCTAATCATGTATAGGTATTTGCTTGGGGGTTTTTCCTGACACTCCACTCTTATTACTCTTATACCTCTTTCTATTTTTCATCCATTTGCAATAGTAATAATAATATTGCCATTGTCATCAAACGACGGGATACTGATTTGGAAAATGGAAAATAACCAAAGTGTTGTATTGGTGGGGTTAGAATGAATCATGGCTGTGAAAAGAAAAAAAACCAACAAATAAAATAGAGACTAAGTCAATCAAATGTTTCCGCATCTTGTGAAAATTACAACAACAAAAAAGAAGTATTTGTAGCAATGATTAGAACAGCATTATATTTGCCAATTTGATTAGTATCGGTAGTAGTAGAAACAACAGGTGTAATGTGGTCAATTGCTGGCATGAAATCACTGTATTTTTAAGTCAATGAAAATCATGAGGTGAACAGAAAAACAAGAAAAAAAATAAACCAACATAACATGAAATATTACTATAAAAAATAAACTAAATCGATGTAATGTCAGGACCCAAATAAAATTGCATGCAATCCACATGGTAATTCATTTTTTTAATTAATGATTATATGCAACTCTGATAATCCAAATTTCATTGGATAATAAAAACAACAGTGATCAAATATGAAGCACAGCTGCATGTTTGATATTTTTTTTAAAGAAGTTTCATTTGATTAAATTAGCAGCTTGAGCAAGATTTTGCTAATACTAACACTATATTTGAAAGTTTAATAAGTTAACCCATAACTGCTTTGCTCACTCTTACTCTTACACTTAAAATCAAAACGAATACAAAAACTATCTAAAACCAAATGACTGACTGAGATGACAGTCTAAATCACGCCACAGCACATTAACATTAATGTCCCTTACTACAACAGGTCTGGCTCACACTGACAGGATCAAAACCAATAGAAAACAAATCATTGAAGAATTGTGCATTAAAACTTAAAATCAAACAACAAAAGATGAATGAATGAATGAATAATTGATTGATTGAATGAATGAATGAATGGCAATGATTGAATGAATGAATGAATGAATGGCAATTGAAAGAATGAATGAATGGCAAATTGGATGAAACACAAGAGTTCCAATGTTAATCAGTCAATGATTAATGCTAGAGTGTAGACTAGTTGAGGACAAATGGGAGACACGACACTGTGAGAATATTTGTGTATGTTTCTGTGTCCACACGCATAATAGTTATTGCTAGCAATAACTTATAAGGATTATTTTAAAAGATTGCATATTATAACAGATGCTTACTAGATAAAATGAAATAGGGTGATAACGACAGGGTAGAGCAACGCAGCTTGTTTGACGACTAGCTAAGGGAAAACGGTTGATGTTGATGCATGTGTTGTGATCCCATTGGATAATTGATATACATTGACAAATCGTGAGTCAGATACAGGCACCAAAACATACAAAAATATATACAAATGACTCTAGCCGCACAATGGTACCATGCATCGTGCATTGAACAAATCATCTCAAAGTTGGTAACTAAAAATAATAACAATAATAATAATAATAATGATGATGATAATAATAATAATAATAATAATAATAATAATAATAACAATAATAACAACAACAATAATAATAATAATAATAATAATAATAATAATAATAATAATAATAATTATACTAATAAAAACAATTTTTTTTCACCATCACTAATATATTTTAAGTCTTTTTTTTCAATTTCAATTTAAACAAAATATTCCTTGACTAATAATAATTGACTAATGAATCTTTCTACATCACATTAAAAAAACACACGTAATGTGATAGCAAACAACAAAGAACACAACAGGCTGATGACTAATGACACAGGAAACATGTCAGGGATGAAATCACAGACGACATTTAGAAGGCTGGCAACAACAGGGCACGCAGAAACAATTCAAGGCAGTGTCTATTTCACACAAGGGTGGATGCAGGTAGACCAAATCAAAGGACAAATGGATGGTTGGGTTTATGGGGGTAAACCAGAATAAAATAGAATTGTTTGTACTAGTCCTATCAGGGCTACGGTTTTATCATACTATGGGGCACAGTATAAATGTTGGTAGTTGCAGTTTTAGTCAAAATCATGATGGAACAAATATGTCAATGTCAATATATATCTAGACTGATGAAGTTTCAAACTGTTTTAAGACCCTTCAAATTGGCACCATTTTCTGCCTCAAGGTGAGGAGTATTTTTTTAAAGTCAATAAATTTGTATCCTTAAAATAAAATAAAAAGTACAGTACAAATTGTTCAGCATTAATATTCGTATGGACCAAACTAAAATGTTAAAATTAATTAACAAAGAGGGATTTCGAGTCATTCAAATGTTGGACACCAAATTAAATTACAAAGTTGGGAATGTAATTATAATAATACCCATCAGATGATATTTATTTAAATATCATTTCAAGAATCCTTTCCCTAATTGCTCATATCCAAATGACAGTGACAGATATGCCCACTGGTAAATACCATTCGCATGTAACCACTCCCTATAAGGCGAGATGTACCTCATGAGTGGTTTTAGTAGCTGTGGGTGGTGCAGTCTCATGACCACACTTATGAGAATTTCATAATTTTATACAAAACTGTTTGGTTTATAATTGTATTTTGAAAAAGTCAAAATGACACACGATTTCACAGAAACTTGAGCTTTAACCCCTTAAAGCTGGCGGGAGCAAAAAAAATAAACCACACTATGATGTTAATGAGCCAACAATATAAATTCTGCTTAGCCATCCAGGGGTTAACTGATCAAAGGCAAGTACCCTGTCAAGCTGTGTGTCAGTATGTCTCCAGACCAGACCAAATGATGCATATCATAAGTCAGGATTTCTACAACCAACAACAAAATCCAGCCCTGGAAATATTCATTTTTAAGTCTGATACCGGTTACCTGGGCATCTTCAAACATCAATATTATATTATAACATACACACACACACTAGATGCCTTTGGTAAAATTTCTACTTTCAATAACTGTTGGGTGGACGCCCAAGTCTACAACATAATGTTGTCTGGTCCATATATCAGTAATATTGAACAGAGTTTTGCTTCTTCTACCAAAAAAGGTCCATTGGCACAATGGGCTGATCCCCTGCTTGCCTTAACTTATAAATCTTGATCCACAGATTTTCCAGTTCTGAATCAGGCCATGTAGTATACTGACCAGCCACTAACTTGCGCCTACCTGGATATATTTTATCAGGGTTTGCACATCGGTATCTTCTGGCTCCAACACTGTCCTCAACCAGACACAGAGCTGGTACCTTCACTTGTTAAATCAAAGTAGTACTAGTACTAAAGGTTACAGATAATGAATATACAAAACCAATAAACACTGGTTTCAAATTTGTTCTCAACATTAGATTAGGAATGAAAGAGAGATATGCTCAAGCTTTTTTTTGCAGATGGACGTAATTGTGACTTGTCTCTCATTCTGACATGTACAATATACGTGACCCATGAATGGAGTTCAATATGGGGATAAGTAAAATGGTTCAACTCAACAGATAATGCATTACGGTGGAAGCCAATATAATTATTACGGCACACAAGACAATTATAGAATAAATATTGCTTTTACTTTTATGATTCTAAAACACGATACAGTAATGGTGGGAAATACTCAACAATAAACAACTCGCACTTCTTCTATTACTTGTGCGGAAATATACTTGGTAATGATAAGTTTAGTCGAAACTGTTTTCACGGAAGCCAAAATCAGGCTGGCTAATCCTAGAATATTTAAATAAAAACAAAAACAAAAAAAAACAACAAAAAAGAATTGTTAAAACCTGTCAAAACTTTCAATGAAAATCTGGGAATTTTCATAACATACTAGGACTTACAAACCCCAACACCATAAATTCAGGACTCAAAGAGAAAAATAATATATGTGAAAGTGAAAGAAAAGCCCTGAAACCAAGGCTACAGTGATATTCCTGATCTTCAAACCTGTGAATTGCCTTCAAGCCTGGGTTTGTAATCGCTTGTCTTAACGAGAAGTGTAACCTGAGATCATTGGCAGGATTGACAATTTATTTAGGACGATGATGATACCAATTTATCACTCACATTTATTGGTTAGTTATATAACATACAGGTAGAAATAAAAGGCAACAGTTTGAACAGGACTAATAGAAACATTAACATTAGTTCAAGGACAAGTCTTCAAGTCTACTACCATATTGTAAGACAGTAGTTTCCACCGAAGGCCATGGCCATCAGGCTAGCGTGTCAAACACAACTTTTTTTCTATTTCATAAATTCAGAGATTTAATAGAGCACGGCCATTGGTCACCCATTGTGTTCAAACCCGTAATCCACACCAGATAGGCAGGTTGATACATTGGCCGTAAAGATCTTAAGTTAGCACACAGACATGGATTATGTTGCATATTAAAGTGCTTCAATAGATCATAACACTAGTCCTTCACAAGCCATAATGATCACATCCGCCAAACTTCAATAGATACCGCCACTGCCTATTGTTTGACACTGACTGCATATATTCTTAATCATATCCCAACACATACACACACACACACCATACGTTTACTTAGTGAGAGTGAAATCCTCCTCGGACCTTGCCAGCCAAAGAGCCGGTTTTCTTGCCTTCCCAAGGACACACTCTTAGGCAGAGACAAGTGTATGATATGTACACGCTATCATCACTAAAAACGACTGGCCTGGGGTAATGTGACATAAATACAACTTGGGGTCCATTAATTATATTATCATTGTAGAGTACAGATGTGAGGAAATAATTTAATATGGCTTCATGGCGAAGGAAGTAGTGTCAACAGATGACAATAATATTTTAAAAAATTGAAATGAATGGCAACACCCTATAGAATTAAATAATTGCATGATAATGTACAAAGGTTTTGTTAGTCTTTGACTTTGATGAGTATGTGGGAGGGGGGTGGACATAAAATCATCATAATGTCATTATAAACAGTAATCCTGCAGAACAGCAATCGCAATATAACCTTCCCATTTAATAACCAAATGATCCAAAGAAAACAACCCAACCCTACAAGGGTATCTATTGACTTTCCATTGTTGGGGGCCATTCAGGTATCCATCAAACAACCAACTACAATCCAATACTCTTCTGTAGGATTACCTCACACACACACACACACAGCCTATTCATCACACACATTATACAACAGATTGGTCACAGGGATCAAACATGACAACAGTGATCATAATCAAACTATCATCATACTAGCTTGAAGGAGGAGAATATATGAAGTAATCCTCCTTTCAAGACTGACATATGCTGTCCTTTCACATCACCATTCTCTTTAAGACTACTGCTACCACCCCCACCAGCAGCACCACCGGCCTCACTATTTACACCGTCAACACCGTTACATATAGACGTTGTTTGGACGTTCATACCGATATGTCCTTTCCGAGGGGATGAATCTACACAACACTTCCTCTTCGTCCCTCCACCCCTCTCTTCCTGAGTAGCATGCACATCCCCAGAAATATTCTCTAAAACTAAATAAGGATTCTCATCCTTGGCAAGGCATTGAGAAGGGGCAGCGGGGGACATCTTGTTGGAACTCGCAGAAGTCGCTGATATCGACCCTAAGGGGTCCTCTCTCTTGACCAGACCTGCGGCGCTGAGCCGTCTGCTCAACCCGACCTTGACCTTGGTGGTGATCCTGGGGCTACTCTTCCTGCGACTCCTACTCCGACTCGCCATGGAGCTCCTCCTTCTCTCCCGTCTCGGATGATCTGATTCATTTCCATATTTTACATCATTCAATTCACCAAAGTCTCCACCATCACTGTCTAAAACATTTCCACCCTCCACCGCAGGCCCATCCAACCTGTTACCCCTACCATCGACACGCTTCTGCTTCTTTGCCGGAGGACCTCCTACACGTCTCACACACTTTCTATTCTTAGCATTAACAGCTCTGTCACACAAGGAGTTACTATCACTAGCATCATCTGAAACTCTGTCTAAACACAAGGTAGGCTGATCTCTGAGACACTCAAAATGTTCCAGAAAAGGCTTTAGACGTTCAGGGTCGTCCTCCACACTTACTATTTCTTGGAAACCCAGCGGAGATTGAACATCGATGGAATGGGACCGAATCAATTTCTTCCTGCGTAGCTCCGATCTCGATTTGTTCCTACGGCCAGACAGTGCCACAATGGATGATTCCTCCTCAACGTTTCCACAACTCTGAGACAGGATTTCCCCTCTCATTAAATGTGGTGATGGTCTCGGTTTGATAAAAGAGGCACATGAAACACCATCCACTATGTCAGATTCATCTTCCACATTGAGCTTTGAATCAAACACAGACGGACTTGGCGTCATATAATCCTTATTTACATTGTTGACAGGGCTGCTGCTGCTATTGTCCGCCAGATCCGAGATATTTTTGTGGCCATTCTTGGCTTTGGGCGCTCTCCGTTTGACGTTGATTGACATGGAATCAATGCGACTGAGTTTTGATTTGTGTGTCTTTCCCCCGTCTTTCATTGCCAGGTTGGTGATGTCGGGAAGCGTGTTGTTATCAGACAGACAGTCACCAAACACTGACCGGTTATTCAACATGCGACGAAGAATGGGGTAACACGGAACGGGTAAAACATTCTCATTTTCAGAATCACTTTTGGAGCAATCGGCCAGAAGGCTGCGGTAGAGGATTTTACGATTTTGATGTAAATCTGCACAGGCTTCCTCTGACACATAATTGGTTATGGTGAGGATGGAGGAATGAAGAGCGTCCACATTCTTGATACGAACTTCCCTTTTGGACTTAAGGCCGAGGATGCGTTTGATGCTTGGAGAAGAAAAGTGGAGTCCGCTGGGAAATATGGAGACAAACTCATCCGACGGCGTCGGTTTGGGCATTGTCCAATAGGCAATTTCAGCCACAGACAGCGGCTTGACGTCCACGGTGATGCTGCTTTGACTAGATATCCATCGACGGAGGTCTGCCTTTGAAATACGTTGTAATGAAACCTGGCATTTTCTCATCCTACGGAGGAGTCTTCGGCTGTCCTGGTCCAAGCCTGTGTTCACCCTCTTCATGAACTCCCGCACCTGTTTTCTGTTGAATTTATAGCTGTGTGAATAATCCTCAAAGAGCGACCGTCGGCCATTTGTCCAGAATGTGACTGGGCAACTCTCCTGACGGGCCCGTAGACAAAAAGAGGTCGTCCTCTGAGACGTGGTGGGTGCTGCCGTCAGACAATGGCTCTCAATGTCTGACAGGATGTGGAGACTTGGGTCCCCGCGGTAATGTCTAACGACAAACTGACCCAACGGGGAGGTCACATCTACATTGTACAATGATCTCGCTGTGCTGAGCTTACCCTCACATTTACCATCTTTCCCGTTTTCCTCGCCACCCTCTTTATCTTTATCCTGTGATTTGATTGGCTGGTCCACAGTGTCCTTGACCCCGTCAAAATCAATCTCCCGTCTCCAGGTGTCCGACGTTGATGATGAGGACAACCTAAAGACACGGTGGAAAGGCACGTCGTGTCGGTGTTCCTCCCGACTGAGGTGGGAGATGAGGAGTTTGGGGGTTGGGGGAGTGCAGGGGGTCTTTGGGGTGTAATCATCTTCCTCCCAGTCCAGACTCTCACACTCTGTGTTTCTCCTTTTCCTGGAAATCCTCCTCTGCTGCTGCAGGGCCGTCTTGATGGGAAGCAATCCCAGAGCGTTTAGATAGCCAGCCTTGCTGACGGTTGACTTCAAGGGTGAAAGGTGTGACGGGGGCAGGGTAGTGGATAATGTAAAAGACGCCGACGTAGGTCGTGTACTGGACGGGGTCTTGAGTCGGTCACAAGTCTCTTTGGACGCAGGGACTCGATCACCTCCGACGGGTTTTGTGGGAGTGGTGGTGGGGATGATGGTGGTGTTGGCCTCCACGGTCATCTTCATCGTGCACTGGGTATGGTGTTCGTGCAAGGAAGACTTTGAAGGGAATTCACCATGGCAATAATAGCAGATGAAGATGGGAACCAGTTTGACGATTGGTTCTGGAAACATACAAACAAAATAACATGAAATGTATTTCTAAAATGAGAAATGAAATACAATACAATATATAATATGATAACAAAATAAATATTAATATTATTAATAATAACAATAATAATATTAATAATAATAATAATAACAATAATAATAATAATAATAAATGGCATTTATATTATATTGCGATTATCCACGATCATCACCATGCTCTAAGCGCTGTACAAAAGCACATTTACCCCTGGTAAGCAAAGGAACACTCAACACTTAATACGCCACACGCTGCCTGGATTTTTGGACAAGGACAAACGCTGCCTAATAATAATAAGAAGAAGAAGAAGAAGGAGAGGAAGAAGAAGAAAAAGAAGAAAATAATAAAAATAACAATGACAATTATTTATTTTGCGTCCCCTCCCTTAGTGAAGAGCTCTGAGCGCACTACGAAAGAAAACAATTCATGTCACGTCTACAACAAGTACGTATGATAAACTTTATAAATCGTTACAAGTGAACAAATCAAAGAATATTCAAGTAAAACAACTACCTCATGAGCACAAAAATGTC
Source organism: Dirona albolineata (assembly GCA_031763155.1). NCBI lineage: Eukaryota > Metazoa > Mollusca > Gastropoda > Nudibranchia > Dironidae > Dirona > Dirona albolineata. The sequence goes on along the minus strand of JARFNW010145718.1, from coordinate 184 downwards.
AGTATATCCAATAAATTAAAGATTAACCAAGTAAAAACAGGAACACTAGATAAGGTTTCAATCTCTATTTCAAACAGACTTCTGTTGGATGTATGACACAAAGGTCAAAGAAGAGCATTCCAGATTTGGGAGAATGTTAGAGATTAAATCTTTTTTTTCCTCTTTTTTTTGGGGGGGAGGGGGG
>JARFNW010145607.1:2006-15786 GCA_031763155.1 Dirona albolineata | reverse complement strand
TCGCAACCCCCCCCCCCCCCCTCCCTGAGATGAAATAGAGCACTCAATCTGATTGAGCCACCTGGTCATAGCTGTTTGCCGAGTGCCCCCTGCTCCACTCTATCTCAGACGTGCAAAATGAGTGGAAATGGTATAGCTTCAAAGGTAAAACAGGTGACAAGACAGAGAACGTTTTGAGTCTCCTCCTTAGTCAGCCAACAAAACACAAAAATCATAAAACACAAAAGCACGGCAACTCAATTAGTTTGAGAACCACATGTGATCCGTGCGATGCCGGATAACCGACTGAAAGTCTGTCGCAGCGCTGTTCAGACGTAGGTTCAAGTCCTGCCAGATAACTTGTACTTGACCTGGTTTGTTCGTCTCCGTTTGATTCATTCTTCCTGGCCCTGCAAATTGCAGCAATGCTTTACTTGTGTTTTTGGATTCTTTTAAAGATCAATTTTTATGTCCAATATTTTCAATGCCTGCCTTCTTTTTGCCGGTTAATTTATTTCTATGAAATGACTTTTGTGCCAGTATCTTTTACCATTTTCCATCTTTTTCACACAAGTATTTAGTTTGAAGACCTAACTATTTTGAAAGTGTTTTTTAAAGCCTACGTTTCACAAGTTCAATTTTCTACCAATTGCATAGAAATTATTAAAATCCTTTCCACTGTCACCACTTGGTCTGATGTCTGGTTTTTTTGTTTTCCTTTTTTCCAAACAGACATTTTACTTTGACCTTGGACCTCTGCACTGGCCGACCTACATAGAGAACTACTGCTTGGGGGCCAAGAAGTATCTGTTGAATGAAGATCTGTCTGGACTGCCGGCCGCCAGGGCACACATTCGAAAGTAAGTAACTCATGTTTATTGACCAATAGGAATGAACTCGGGGGGAGGGGGGGGGGGGGGTCTGTTTGTTGCCCATGCCCCATTAATGCATTACCTCACTGCCAACCTCAGACAACACACAGAGGCAGACAACACACAGAGGCAGACAACACCCAGGGGCAGACAACACCCAGGGGCAGACAACACCCAGGGGCAGACAACACCCAGGGGCAGACAACACAGGGGCAGACAACACACAGAGGCATACAACACACAGGGGCATACAACACACAGGGGCATACAACACCCAGGGGCAGACAACACCCAGGGGCAGACAACACAGGGGCAGACAACACACAGGGGCAGACAACACACAGGGGCAGACAACACTCAGAGGCAGACAACACACAGAGGCAGACAACACCCAGGGGCAGACAACACCCAGGGGCAGACAACACACAGGGGCAGACAACACCCAGTCCCAAACACAAAAAGACCCAAAAGTGTTTTCATGTGTAATGATCCTCATACATGACTGAACACAGGTTTGGAGAATGTGTGGATCTGTAATTTAAGACAAGCAGGTGATCAGTCTACCGTTTCTAAACAACCTCACAAAAACCAGTTTCTGACATTCTGATAAAACAATCCGTGATGTCTTCTTCCCTTAACCCTTGTAGAAAACATATTTTTACCTCCATTACATTTATTTGTTTGTGTAGTAGTCTTGTGATTCCTTGACAGCCTCACATCGTAACTCATCATATCCTTTGCTTTCTTCTTTGCCCAGACTGCGTATCATCCGCCTGTTGTTCAACTCGGCCATCGGTGCCATTCTCTGGCGTGTTCTGATTGCCAAGTCCCAGTTTGCCCGCAACTTGTGGTTTTTCATCGTCAGCTTGGTCTTCAAGTTTGTCCAGTACTTTCGCATCACCAGCACTATGCAAAAGTAGAGTGTTTAACATATCCTGCTCAACAAAGGAAACAAAACAACAACATTTATTCCCTGACTTTCTCCCCCTCTCTCTCCTTGCCCCACCCCCACCCCCACCCACTTTTTTTTCCTTTTTTTTCTTGTTGTTGTTGCTGCCATTTTGACTTTCATAAATTTTTTTTATTGAATTTTGTTGGTCAAACGTTGCTAATTTTTTGTCAATTGAAAATTTCTGATTCTTGAGAGAAAACGAAGACTGAAAATTATTTTAAAAAGCAATAAGCAAACCAAAGTTGTTGGAAAACAATCATTAAAGACGGATACGGAACCAAAATTTCTCTCATCAGTGACCGTTTTAAAACTTGGGCAATCGACGGTCTCCCTTTGGAATAATGTAAGTACTTCCTGTCCCGGGTTGTGTCTATGTATTTGTCAATTGATGAAGAAAGAAGATTCAAGGACAGAGGAGTAGTTGTATCATTTCAAAGAGGCTGTTTGAACAGATTGTGTGTAGATAGCTTTTTGTGTCTCTTCAAATAGATATTCATTCATGCGTCAATGCTAGAGATGTTAGAATTTTTACATCAACCATTGAATATATCTCGTCACTTAGATAATAGAAATTCCATCACTTTATGGGATGGTCAGTTTATGGTTAAATGTAATAAATGATGACAGATGACAGGCCAGTAAAATATAAACCTTATCATCCAAAAATCACCTCTCAAACACCATTCACTGGACACGACTTTGGGGGGGGGGGGGGGGCTTGGAGGAACAAAATAAATGTGAATTATTTTGAAAATTTCAAATCAATCATCCTGATGGAATACCAAATCTGTTTAATGCAGCAAGTCCAGATGACTGACATGTTTTGGTTTGAAAATCTCCATTTCCATTTCCATGCAGCGCCAAGGTGGAAACACTTCCCCGGCTCCTTTTGGGGTCTGAGAGGGCCACTCACACCCAAGTTGGGATTTGGGTGGACTCATCCCCTGCTTGTCCTTTCCAGCTCCATGTCCAGCCATGCCTGGTGGTCAAGGCGGGGCCTGTGTGTTTGCATGCAAGTGTTTTGTCTTTGACACTGACCCCACCCACCTTTGCAAATGTGACGGGTTTTCGTGCTGGGGTAATTTTCATTTTGATTCCATTTCCTGCTTTGACGTTTATCTCGTTGAATCATTGGAATAATGGCGTCACCCATCCAAATATTCATCTCATCTTGTTGATCAATGTCAAATATGTCATACGTTATTCTACCATACGTTATTGTGTCATACGTTATTCTGATCTGACCGCACATAGAGATTAACCTCGTTAAAGGCCACAGTAATTTCAAAGGCTTTCCTATAAACCCATGACCGTTTATGATTGTGTGAGGAATATATCTTGGCATTTGATTCTATTCAAATAGAATTTCTCTTGTTCTTTCGCTTTTGCTTCGGAGGTCGGAACGGCTTGACAGACTGTTTCCTGTTTCCCAACAAGTGCAATATCTAATCCATTCAACCACAACTTTAATCATTTTTTTATTTTTTTGATAAGTTATTTATAGATATAAATTTATTTGCTTGGCTTCCTTCATCCTCCCTTTCATTTTGCCACGTCCATTTTCTCATTGATGCTATTATTATCTCAGCCAGTCATCGCGCAGGGCCTGGCCAGGCATTTGGCCAGTAACAAAATAATGGAATCCTGTAATTGGTACGTTATCAGTCGGTATTTTATGTTTCTATCTGACTGACCTGATGTATGATTGCATTTCTAATTATTATTTTTCTAAGATACCCGCCGACGTGACATTTGTATTTGCATTTTGACCATTTTTTATTTATTCTGCATAATTTTATAGCAACAGCTAGTAATAAGTAAGTGTCGAATCGTCGTCACAGTGGGCAAGAGGGTTTACTCTCTTTGTCACAGACTTGAATAGTCCAGATATTATGGCCAGCTGATTGGACCAAATCGTAAATGCTTTTTAGCTATTGCGTCTCCAGAGCTTTAAACTAAATCCTCCATGGATTCAATAGTGAAAACTTTTACCACAAACCCAAAGCTTTTAATTATGTTGCTGTATATCTATATAATATATTTATGTGCGATGAGCTCAATATAGATATTATCACTATGAGCTCAACACGGAAAATTTTCAATAACAATATATTACTTAATTAAAACCTGTTTTGTTTTATATCATTTGTTTTTTTTGTTGGGTATTTTATTGGGTTTTTTTGTGTTGTTTTGGGTTGGGTTTGGGGAGGGGGGGGGGGGGGGGGAGCTGCATTTAGAAATATACCGAGTTGATAAATGCATTTGTTTTAGTATACCTGGTACATGTGAAAATGTCTGTAATTATATCATTGCCCAATAATCTGTCCAAGTCCTTCTGTGGATTGTAAACAGCATGGGTTGTCTTTCATATGATCTCGCTTTTGTTATCAAAGACAACAAACTGAAATCTGTAGAAGTTAGCTTCTTAAAAAACATGTGAGAATGTCCAGTGATTTATTATTCTGCCTGGACAGTAAAATCATTTGCAGAAATGTTTCCTTTGACCAGTTGATCTCAGCCAATTGTCCGGCAGTTTTCACACCTGGCTTCACACTTGACACATATTGTACAAATGCCAAAATTAGTTTTTATTTCCTCCAAGTCAATAAATCGTTAGAAATCATTCGGTGTCAAACGTCCTGGATGAATTGTGTCTTACAACCAAATATTTCCTGAGAACGGTGGCAGTAAAAGTGAAGTCATTTTATCGTACCTCACAAATTTTAGAAAATTTCTATGCAGACTGTTGACAAGTCCCTGTTCAATTTCAATTTAGACGACACATTTCCTGCAGGCCGGATTGTCAAAACGTGACAGTTTGTATGAAGACAGCAGATTTGATTGGAGGCGGAAAACTCTTTGACTTTTCTTAGTGATGAATTTGGCACAGAAAATGTTTGGAGAATTGGGCCAATACTGCAGGGATAAGAGTTTTGTACTTAATTGGTCATTTTATGATTATTATTATTTTTTAGTTACTAATGTTTGTCTTAACATTCCAGACAGTTAGATGAAACTGAAGCTGAAAACAGAGATGTAAAAGTGAATTTAAAAAACTGACTTTGTGCTTTCAATCAATGCATAACCACAGGAAAAAATGGATGGTTAAAAAACGACGACCTCACATGCAATTTCTTAAAACCTTGGCAGCATCGCAAGGCTATAAAAAAACATTTAAATTCTGAAACTAGAAATTGTGAAATATAATGTAAACCAGGGTCCGTATGCAAGTCTTAAAGTCTTGAATTTTGATCCTGGCAAGGTGTATTAACCCTGTAAACATATAAAGTTGTCCCCTAGTCCGTTGGTGTGTCGGATTTGAAGAGTGTTGAATGTATAGTTGACACACACCCTCCCCACTCCCAAGTTTATGCGACTGGCGAACGTAGAAAAACATCCATCCACATATCAGACACTCAACTTGTCATCGTCCGATATGAAAACACATTGATGAATGGAATCCGGAACTCATTAGCAACATTGAATTTTTTACTTAGGTGCAAATTGAGGAAAGACATCTTTGGTGTAACATCTAATTTTGTTTTCCACGTTTCAGTTTTTTGTTTATGATTTCTTTTTCGGTGGAAGCTTTATATTAAACAGATGTCGGGTATCACATTTATTTATTTCATGTTGGCAAGTCTTTGGTTTGTTTGGTTGTGATTGTTGTCTTTGTTCTGTTTATCAGTGAAAGGTTTGCCAGTGAAAGGTTTGTCAGTGAAAGGTTTGTCAGTGAAATGTTTGTCAGTGAAATGTTTGTCAGTGAAAGGTTTGTCAGTGAAAGGTTTGTCAGTGAAATGTTTGTCAGTGAAAAGGTATTGACCACATCTGACCAGTCCTTGGTCTCCAATGTTAAAATCATGAAATAGTTGGTTTGCTTGTTAATAAAATCTAAAATATATAATTGCATGAAATCCTGTTATGTAAGATGTCGGTGTGACTGGTTGCCAATGGTGACTGTCTGTGTTTAAACCCTTGGTTGCCAATGGTGACTGTCTGTGTTTATACCCTTGGTTGCCAATGGTGACTGTCTGTGTTTATACCCTTGGTTGCCAATGGTGACTGTCTGTGTTTTAAAATGTTTGATTGTGTATTTTATTTGACATTGTGAGCTTTTTTTTAATGATTCTATTTATTCTTATTCCCAATGATGATTTGAATTTTGGTACCATTTTCATCGTTATTTGACCTCTACAGGAATTACACATTCAAATGATTTGTACCAAATGTTTTCAACAGTTAAAGTTACCAGCCCGACATTTGGGCTTTATTTGGTAATGATGTCAAGGGGCATGTAGTAACAATGTGTGTTTGTGTGTTGTATTGGATGGAGGTGTTTGTGTGTTGTATTGGATGGAGGTGTTTGTGTGTTGTATTGGATGGAGGTGTTTGTGTGTTGTACTGGAAGTCTTGTTTGGAGCGGCGAGGTGTTTGAGTAGGAAGATGGCCGGAGGGAATCTTTTCTCAGCCCACCCCCCCCCCCCCCCCTCCCAAAAAAAATCATTGATAAGTGAGAGCAAGTCCAATTAGAACCCTTTGTAATTATATCATAGTCTGTGGCCGAGGTCGTCACGACACGCCCCAAGCACTTCTTGTCCTTGTCGGTGTGGACGCACCGTTAGTTTATTGCAGAAGGGACATAACTGGCTTCAACAATCACCAAGTAGCCATGTCCATATATGGTCAGTGGCGTCCACTGGTCAGGTCAGTAGCCCAGTATTCCTCATGTTGGTTTTTGGAAAGTTTTTTCATTTTCAAAAGACAATTTGTAAAGTTGGTGTGATTCATTTTCCTTGTTCTTGTAATAAACGGATGTATTATCTTCACACCCACCTCATCCCATCTGACCTCATCCCATCTGACCTCATCCCATCTGACCTTATTTGCATCGGGAGACAGGATAAGACTAAGACTGGTTTGGATTCATTTGAAGGAAGTGGTTGTCAACGTGAACGGCTATGCCAGACATGTGTTGTTTGTTCTATGAAAATTGAATGGCAAATGTAAATGTAAGCCGCGGCCGTCAGACTGGCTCGGCTGATGAGATATCCTCTTCTTTCCAGTCAGATACAAACGGCACGTCTGTGTCTGACTATTATTGTAAATATTATGTTCCGTACGGAAATACACATTTGATTTGATTTAGTGCATTTTTAAAATGCACCCAAAGGAGAGATATAGCGTGAAGACTCGGTTTTTGAATTGGTTGAGGTTCAGGAGGTGCTGTGTCCCCCAAGTCAGGCTTGCAGAACCGACAGCAACTGATCCCATTCAAGCAAATTGGAACAAGAAATTATTTATAGATAATTTGAGGATCCAATAATGTGGCAAGTCATAGACTGGTACTGGAGGTGTCAAGTCATAGACTGGTACTGGAGGTGTCAAGTCACAGACTGGTACTGGAGGTGTCAAGTCATAGACTGGTACTGGAGGTGTCAAGTCATAGACTGGCACTGGAGGTTTTTTGGACTTTGTATCATTGGTGGGTTTTTCTTTGATGTTGTCTTGTGTCACTTTTTAACGACTTCCCCTTTGAACTATGATTATGATTATTAGTCCACGTGTTTCATGTCAATTTTGCTGTGAGAAAATATGATGTGTTGCATTTCATGTTAAGATTGTTGACCTCACAATATTTACATTTTCTATTTCATGCGCAATTTTTTTTCAATTTCTTCTGGCTTTGTTGCTATTTCTTCTGGCTTTTGTTTCTTGCCTTTTCATCAGTCATGTTGGTCTTGTTGGATATGACAATGACAATGAAATGCTCCTTGCCTCAAATTTAATTCTTGATGATTGTGATGCACCTGATGACATGCCATGTATCAATTATATTTCTTCTTGTTTTCTCAATCTTGTTGTACGACAATATTTATTTCTCTCTTTGATTTCCCTGCCCTGCAATGGACGAGTTGTTAGAGAATAAAAACATTTGAATGATGGGAGGCAAACCACGAACCGGGAGGTGGGAGGAGGAAGGTTCTGTTTGATTTGAAATTCCAATATGTGCAATATAAGACACCATGACACCAAAAGATGTCGATGGGGTTAGGGTTAGGGTTAGGGTTAGGGTGCTGATAGGGAGTGAATAGAATAGGAAAGAAAGGTGTGTAACCGTAAGGGTTTTCCAATCATTGAAGTGTAACATAAACAGGAATTGAATTATTGCAAGGTGTGAAAAGTTACTGTCAATTAAATATGAAGAGTGATTTAGTCCATGCATGATGGGAATGCTGTAAAATATATAATGGAGACTTGATTTGATGATTGGTTTGCCTTCCGTCCCGACTGTCTGGAACAGGCCGCAGACAGGCGGTGTTAGTCTCTCCATAATGTGGGGTCATTCAGGCTGAGACGTGTATGGTGGTGTTTTGGCATTTATAGACATTCTTTAGATTACAATGTAGAACCACAGACTGTGTGGGGTTGGAAATGGTACCTAGTATTTGGGTCTGCTCAAATTGTTTGGGTCTGATCAGATTGTTTGGGTCCGCTCAAATTGTTTGGGTCTGGTCAAATTGTTTGGGTCTGCTCAGATTGTTTGGGTCTGGTCAAATTGTTTGGGACTGGTCAAATTGTTTGGGTCTGCTCAGATTGTTTGGGTCTGCTCAAATTGTTTCAGATGAATGAGATTTGGGATGAACAGAAATTCCTAATAGAAATTGAACAAGTGATAACGTTTCAGACTAATGTTTGAGGCACGTTTTCTAATCAAACCAAGCATTTCAGAGTGACCTACTTCAAAAACATTTTCTATGTCAAAATATATTTGATCAAGTCATTTGTTTTGAACCAATTACTATTAATAATTGGAATGTCTTTCAGTCACTTCTCACAAATGGCTGTTCAAATCTGAATGCCTGAACGAGATATTTTTTTTGTCACTCTTCACCATTAGTTTGACTCTTCACTCCTAGTTTGTTTTAAACATTTTCTTGGAAACAATTTGTATGTTAGGAGGAAATAACTGAGTTGACGATAATGTCATAACCCAATTCAGTTGATGATAATGTTAACCAACTTGATCTTTTTTAAAGCTTTATTTGTCATGACCCAATTCAGAATTGGGGAATTCAGACTTCTGCTCTGCTTCAACAATTGTTTGAACTTGAAGAATTGGAGATGGGAGAAACAAAAGATTGTCCCGTTTCCTCAGGTGTCCCCTTTTTCTTTCCTCCTCAATTCATGTTGGTCACAGGTTACCCACTCCATTATTGGATGGTCATCAACGCATTTCCTTTCATGTCATTATTACCATCAGGCAATGGGATCGTTAAGAGTAAAACCTCCAAACAAACTTAATGAAGTAAGCACATGAATGCCGCGACATAAGCAGAATGTTTTGTCTGGCTGTGTTTTGGTCTATTGGAGACGACGTTGTTGTCAAGAAATGATTTGACTCCTGGAGGAGACTAGTTTGAATTTCTCTTTGCTTTAAAGCCTGGTGGTGGCTGTTATCAACCTACGCCATTAACCAAGACCAAACCTTCATCAACTAATTACAAAATAGAAGCCAGACTCTCAATAGCTTATTTTTAGATTTTGGAAAAGTCCTAAGAAACCTCAGAGGAAAACAACCAAATTGAGTCGTAGTGTATCCCTCCTTCACATTTATCATTTCCAATTTTTTTCACATCAAATTTAAATTTTAATCTTCATGTCCTGTTTATTATTATATTTACAATTATGTCTCCATGCATGTTTGGTGGAGGAACAAATTCCATGTGAACTTTGATGGTTTATTTTCAGGCTCAAAGTTCAAAGGGATTTTGCTGAAACATGTCTTGTTTACGTTGATGAATTGTTAACGTTGTTAATGTTTGTTATTGGAATTGGCAGAAAAGGATGGAGCCACGGCCTTCTAGTCTATATGGGTGGCATGGAGCCATGGCCTTCTATATGTTACAGGGGGTGGATAGGAGAGTTTATCTAGTGGAGTAAGTAAGGGATGGAATGGAACTTATACTGACAGCACTGTCTCTGTGAGAGGACGAGACTGTAATAATAATGTAGAATTGATAGGTGATAACACGTCATGTTTCAGCAAACCCTCATTCATGGACCTGGAGACCAAAAGTCATCAAAATTCGGCCGGCGTTTGTTTTCCTTCCCCCCAAATGTGTTGTCATCTATTCTTTTGTCACAAACTATGCTACTAAGGCTTGACAATTTATTCTCCATTCAGTCGTCCCTTTTAGTTAAGGTTGGTTCAAGCAACACAATTTTGGGTTTCATCAAAAATAAAAGTATAAAACTTGCCATCAGTTTTTCTTCCATTTTTTCCTCCTTTTAGTTTGAGGAGTTTGTACAGTGATGTGTGTCGTGTTTGATTTCAGTGACAACCATTTTGTTAATATTAATATGTTATCAAGAGAGATCGTTACTGAAAGAAATGAAAATTGACACCTTGATCTATTTCACCAAATTTATTTAGTGTGCTCGATATCGAGGAGAAGAAAAAAGATGGCATGAATTGTATGGTACTAGAGTGCTAATTTGTTTATGACAACGGTCCACTGTGTTCAACTCGACGGAAAACGGCCAAGAACTTGTCTCCCTTGTTTCTGGTCACCTTCTTGCCTTCCTCCGTACCCTCGTAAAGCTTCTCCACTACGACATCTGTCTTCTGGAAAAAAAGAAGAAAACAAAAAGAAAAGAATTATTATAAATAAATAAATAATTAATTCCCTTTATTCATCCCAAGGGGGAAATTTGTCTTTAAGGTCTATTCTGAGGGTAGACTGAAATAACCCAGACGTAAGCCGCAGTGCAGCACTGCAAAGTGGGATCAAGGTCTTAAGAAAAAATCCAGTGCTTCCACCTAGATTCTAACCTACGACCTCTCGAACCAATGGCACCATCCGTTTATATCATTCCACGTAAAATAGAAATGACCCCGTCACTATCACAGAGCTTTGTCTAAAATACATCTTTCAGAAATAGTCACCATGCTAATTTTTTTTAATAGACACAAATTTTTAAGAAAAATGTTTGCTTATCCCACTACTTTTCTTATTTTGTTTGTTCTTGGATTCTCATTGATGAGAAAAAATGTGTACAAACTAAAGTGACATTTCTATTTCTATTTATACGTACTTAATTCATGCATCACAACTACTTACTGTGAAAGTCACAAAAGGAAATAATAGGCAGTGATTGGTCAGTGAACACGTTATCACAATACAGCCAGGACACAGAGACAAATAAATAGTCTTTCTAACTCCATCTTCTTTAGAACCACAATACAGGTTAGGGGTTAGCCCTTGGCCTGAATACAGTAACAGTTACACAGTCAGAGTCACAGTTACAGTCGGAGTCACAGTTACACTGTCAGAGTCACAGTTACAGTCAGAGCCACAGTTACAGTCAGAGTTACAGTCAGAGTCATAGTTAAGGTCAGAGTTACAGTAAGAGTCAGTTACAGTCAGAGTCACAGCTCCAGTCAGAGTCACAGCTACAGTCAGAGTTACAGTCAGAATCACAGTTACAGTCACAGTTAGTCAGAGTTACAGTCAGAGTCACAGTCACAGTCAGAGTCCCGTCTTACCAAGGCAGCCAGGTGACCAACTCTCTGACAATGTGACATTCTTGGGTGGATTTCAACGTTTGCCAAGACAGTCACTCAAGGTCTGATTTATCAATCTTTGTATCTGGCGACATGGGTTCCCAATGTGACCATAACATGATGTAAGCATCAGCCCTGTTTTTTGTCCCGTCTGAGAGGGCTAGCGGTTAGTGGTCAGACTCAAATCTTGTTAGTCACATTTCATTTCATTACCGCCAGATCCTTATTTGACTTTCCATAAATACAAGACCCAGGTTTCCGGTTGTGTGTCAATGTCGCCAGGGGACGCTACTGACATGTACATTCTAAAACTCTCGATCCTAAATGTTTGAGATTATTGACACATCATTTCAGAATAGACCATTTTCAGATGACGGTGACATCTTATCCTCCCATTTTGACATTGTATTTCACAGTTACCGTTCTTGTTAGCTTATTGTGAGAAAGTATCCTGAAAAGGTTGTGGTTTTGGGCGCGTAAGATGAAGTGTGCACTTCTCTACTCTAGTTGGGTTTTTTTTTGGCTTAACCCTTACGTTGCCACCGACGACTAGTAGTTTCCGACCTGCGTTGCCATTTCCACCTACGACTACCGTCGTAATCACACATTAATGCAATTAAAATGTGAATGCATAAAAGTATGAGCTGCCCGAATATTGTGAGTGACTTCCCTTTGTAGTCGACCTACTTTCCCTGTAAAAAAAAAAAAGTTTTAAACATAATCTTCATCGTTTTAACTAATTTTGCTTTGCTTTTTTTTCAATGGCCCTTCTTTGTCTCTACTTCAAACCAACTTGAAATTATAAATTATGATGAGCAAACCACTAATACTACTGTCAATCACCACGTTACCGATTTGGACGACAGTCTAGACAAAGTAAGTGTCAAAAATTTCAACAGGCTATCGAATTATGTTTACGAGTTGTGAATTTATTTGTGAAGCATGGTGGCAACCAGCACTTGGTAAAAAAAATGGTGGCAACGAAATGGTTAAAAACTGGTGGCCACGAAAGGGTTAAAAACTGGTGGCAACGAAAGGGTTAAAAACTGGTGACAACGAAAGGGTTAAAAACTGGTGGCAACGAAAGGGTTAAAAACTGGTGGCAACGAAAGGGTTAAAAACTGGTGGCAACGAAAGGGTGAAATTTGACTATAAGTTATAAGACTGATTTTGGTTTAAACCATAGTGAAATTTTATTATAAGACTGATTTTGGTTTAAGCCTTAGTGAAATTTGACTATACGACTAATTCTGATGAAATTGATAAGAAATGGTCCAGCAGACAAACGCCAGTTTCGGACAAAGTGTTTTAGAGTGTAGTTCCTTACCAGCTCGTCGTCTTCCACACGTGAAAAGAGAGGGAAAGCAGTGAAATGTTCCACCATCCAGTCGTGCAGATCCTTCACATCCGTCATTGTGTACACCAAGCCCTGTCCAAGCGTAACACACACAGGAAACAAAAAAATCAGATAGAGACAAAGATGGGCTTATAGTCTGTATCCCTGTACGAGTACCAGGTCTTAGTCTTAGGCATAAAATAAATCACCCCCCCCCCCCAGAAGGCAGTGTCATTCAAAGTCCTTCTTAACTCCATGGGGAGCATACAGTAGGGCAGTCTGTTAGGCTTAACATGCGCTACATACTGACAATACCTATCTCTATCTGTAGCTGGGTACTGATTCACACCTGAGTCAAGTGAGAAAAAAAAAATGTGTAAAAAGTCTTTGGCAAGAGTCCAATGCCAGGCCTAGCAGTGCTGATTCTAACCTGGAATCTGACCATCATGATTCCAGTGGCCAAACAACTCGGACACACAAGTCGTATACTTGGACTTGGAGTTCTAGTTGTTGTAACAATGCACATTATAGAACAAGGTTGCTCAAACTCCTCAAAAATAGAAAAACCATGTGGCAGTACACCCTGCTATGACAAGCCTTTTAAAGTTTCCTTGAAACATACCCTAACACCCAAGGCTATGTACAACAGGGTTTCTTAGTCAATAAAAGTATAATTTTCATGGAATCATACCCCAACACCCAAGGCTATGTACAACAGGGTTTCTTAGTCAATAAAAGTATAATTTTCATGGAATCGTACCCCAACACCCAAGACATAGGCGTACTCTGCAAGCAGGGTTTGGTTTATTATTCTCCATTTGTGTTTCGTCTTCTTGAAATGCGGGTCAGGGAACAGAAAAAACATTTTGGTCAACTGTGAAGGAAAGAGGAAGAGATCCATCAAATGAAATCTCTAAAGAGATCCATCAAATAAAACATCTAAAGACATCCATCAAATGAAATCTCTAAAGAGATCCATCAAATAAAACATCTAAAGACATCCATCAAATAAAACATCTAAAGACATCCATCAAATAAAACATCTAAAGACATCCATCAAATAAAACATCTAAAGA
>JARFNW010145496.1:0-17069 GCA_031763155.1 Dirona albolineata | reverse complement strand
CACCAACAAAACAACAAACCCCCACACCCCCCCCCAAAAAAAAACCAAGAAAAAAACCAAACAAACAAAAAACCCAAACAAACAACAAACCGGGAGAATGATGATCTCGATATAAAAACGGACCCACTCTGTGAGAGCGTTAACTAGCACTAGCACACATAACTGAAAACAAGAGCTGGAAAAAATATGGCTTGGGAAGTTAGGACAACCAGGGGATCAGTATATAGTGTCGAACACATTTATTATTTGTCAGTGTCAGTCAGTGTCGTCAGGGGTAACACAATACTTTTGAACAACCTACTATCACAATCATCACAATTAGGTACTTATAATTATAACCAAACGCATGTCCGACTATGGCTAAGAAGAATGAAGCATGGATTTCGATTTAATAATGTAGTCAAGTGGTTATTGTGTCACTTAATCTTAACTGTTTTGCCACAGTGGGAAACTCAATTGAATTTTGAAAGTCTTCTTAGTCTAAGTCTAGTAATCTTGTCTGGATCCTGTGGGTTGTTGTAGTGGTTGGTTGAAAAGGGGATTCATATATTCCTATTTTGTTCAATGACCAGAATGACCTGGACTTTTTAAAGATGATAAGATAAATATGGGTTTATATTCCGTATCCCCCTATACGTATAATTATTGCTTACAAACTTTGCATTCATTTATCAATAGCATCCACAAGGCCGCATCATTCTTATCTCCCCGGACACATACATTAGCACAGTCTGTTAGGCGTATCATACTGATAATATTTATCTGACTATAGATGGGTATTTACTCTCATCCGAATCAAGTGAAGAAAAAGGTGTAGTCTTAGTCTTATATAAGGCGGCAGCGCATTATTATCTTGCATCGCGTAGTTGCACACATCTTAAAATAGATGGATATATTTCGTTTGTCCTTTCCACATTAAAGATAAAACTAAAACATATCATTTCATTGATCATCATAAGCAAAGTCCTATGACTATGATTGAACACCGTTATTATAAGCTTTTCATTTTAATAGTAGTATACAATAAGAGAGGGTTTAATCGCCGTTATAAGCTAAATGGCGTTATAACAAACGCCGTGCGTAATGAATCGCGCAGGTGTTCGTACTCAGGTGACACTGACACTGACACATTTTTTGATGAGCCTTAGTTGCCCACGACAGCTATATATATATATATATATATATATATATATATTATAAAAATTGCCCAAATCAAATTTCCAGTTCCAGACCCTATTGGGATTTTTTAAAATTTAGTTCAAAGTAATCAAAGACAATAAAGTCTATCTATAGATCATGTCCATGAATTTGAGAGAAGTGATTTTCACAAATGAGTATTTGAGCTGAATTAATTACCATTTCCAATGCAGCGGCTCTCTTGAAAATTTTGAAACTGAAAGTTGATGATGATAATGATATATATGCCTCTGACGACATTGCATTTTAGAATTTTACTTTCCCGATCCCATGTGCTTTTTTTTTCCAGTAGTGATGATAGCCTATCTATATTGATAAAAAAATATATCCTCACTGCAAAACACAATGGGGCAGAATGTGTGCGTGTGTGCCGCGAGAGGGGGGGGGGGGGGTGGCACGTAGTAGCAAGTGATACAATTCCTTCTTTCTTATCCCTGTTGGTATAGTAGCAGTAGTAATAGTAATAGTAATAGTAATAGTAATAGTATGATGAGTATGAAGATTCTTTCCCATTAAGATTACGAATAAGAACCTCTACTCTCTTCAAATTCAAGTCCACTCATCTTTTGACATTTAATTTACTTGTTGTTTTGAAAGAAAAGACAAGGAGAAAACAATGTTTAAAAATAAGGGCAGCAATTTTAAGCTTCATTTTGTTTCCTTTATTCATTAAATTATCTGTTCATTTATCTTTTCTTTTTTTCAGTAAAAATAACCTCTATCTTATTATCATACAATTTGTGACAATAGATGATTCACATTCACATTGTAGTTTTAGCTCTAACATCTAGTCTAAATAGCTATTGTGAATACAAAAGGTCAGAAATATTGAGGACATCATATTCGAACAGTGAAATTACCGCAGAATGCAGCAATTACCACAAGGCCATAATATAACAACAGCAGCAGTTCAGTTCAACTTCAAGTAATAGAAGTTGTAGAACAGATACCTGTTTGACTATTTCTTTATTTTAAACAATTGTACAACTACAACATAAGTAGACACCAAACACACCCTAGGCTCTCATTTAATAGTAAAGACTTTTTGTCAAAGTAACCATTGCATTGCCATTGCCATTCAAATTCAAATGAATCTAAAATTGGTGACAATAATGTAAGTTAGTTTCTTATTTTCATTTAAGTTGGTCAGAAGGCATAAACAGTTATACTTTGAAACACTCACAATCACAAAAATATACAGTTATTGAGTTATGTGCAAAATACATGTGCATAACTTTATCATTTTGGGTTCTGATTGCACATTGCAACATTCTTTTTTTATGCTCAAACATTCACTGAAACTGAAATAGAAATTTTCATCAATGTTTTACAAATTGTTTGCCACTAGTTTAGTTGTATTAAATTTAGCATGTATGTACTTTTCACAGCCATTTCACATACAATTGTGTCTAACACTAACAACAATGATGGATAAGTTATAAAGATTTTACACACATTGGGTTGCTTAACCTTAATTTCAATTCCATTTCTATTGGCTTCTGAGCTCTGTGTTGTCAGGTTATTGAGGCCTTGTGAGCAATGCAGGGAGGGGCAAGAGGCTGGCAGTGGCACTGGCACTGGCATCAACATCACTTTACAATATTACATGAGGGTAAAATTCAAAATCAACAAACAAACAAATATGTGTTTAAAATGGAACAAATATTGAGTTTTTTTTGTTTTAATCAAGTTTCATCAAAAGTGGAAGATCATAACAAATACAAACTTTATTTACATAGCAAATTAGCACTGAAATTTACACAAAACATTTATCCAACTAACTTGATTAACATGTTTGTGTTTTTTTGTTTATCTATTATTATCATTAAAGGATGTACGGTACCTATATGTTGAAGAGTGGAGCTGAAACTTTAGTGTAAGGGGAAACCAGAGCTTTCTATTACAGACAGTGACACTCTTTATCTAATCATTCACCTTGCCAAATTATATCATATTGATTTTTGTATCTCCTGGCACAATGTGTGCAGGGATGTTTTAGAAGTTTCCAATCCAATTTCTGCTTGTTTTATGTTGTCTAGAACACTCAAAAGCTTTTCTAATTCATCATCCAACTCTTTGCTTTTCATGGTGTGCATATGAAGCATCTGCTGCTCTAGGATCTCACAAGATCTTTTGGCCTGTAAAAATAAAGTTAATAACATTCAGTGTTCATTTATTGTATGTAGGATGTACATGATGACAATATTACACACTGAGAAATATATGATTCAGTTTGAGACTGAGACACAAGAGTTCGCATCATCTAGCATCTCTGCATTCGTGTTCATTATTGTTTATGAAAGAATGATGTAACTTACATCTGCAAATAAACTATCTTCATCAAAATGCTTGTTAATTTTAGGGTGGGATGAGGAGGAGAAGGATAACAGAGTCAACAAAGATAATAGAAAAACACTAATGATGACACGAAAGTGGAAAATCTAAGATATGTCGCCTATGAGGAGGGGAGGACGGGGCTTCAATGACGTCTACGTGATGACAGACGACGCAGCTGTCAAACTTCAAATGGCTTTGATCCAGCGTCAACCTTTTCAACTTTTGACGGTTAGGGGAGGGAGTTGAGAATCGTTGGCGATTTTGACTCTGGGATCGATTAATTGGCTCTGAATTGAGAATCGCCAAGATCAAGTCATGAATTAGAATCGAGCACAGCTCAACTACTATAAACTGTCTTCTACTGTACCACCATTCTGCTTTCGAAATAGTAGTATAGACCAAACAGCATACAAAAAAATGTTTGAACATGTTTTACCGCTGTCAACTGTTTTTCTGATTACATTATTGTCAGAAGTAATAAGAATAATGCTCATTATACCACTATCTTATATTGCTAGAATGCTGCAGATGGATATGGTAATTTACTCCCTTAACAAAGCCAGCGATCAGTAAGTTCAAAGCATGTGCATTTCCAAATACTGATTGTGTTTGCAATTCACAGTCGGTCATGTTGTGCGACAGTGTGATGAGTAAGCAAGTCTCTGTAAATGGGATTTTTCGATACTTTGCCAAATTTGATATCACATCAAGACTATTTTAGTTCTCCAATACCAGAACAACGAGTTTTGAGTGTAATCTTGTCCAAACCTGGGCCATGATCTCTTTAATGACATCTTCCATGATCTTCATGTCCTGCTTCCTCTTCTCTTTGATCCCATCGACAATCTGTGACAGGGATTCCTCTATCTCTTCCCTGGACATCTGACCGGGGGCTGGCCCTTCGGAATTGACACTACACTCATCTGACTTTTGCTCAGTGATTTCATCTTGAACACTTTCATATGTTTGCTCATATGACTGAATGTGACTTTCTCCATCCATACAACTAAAATAAAAATGAGGGAAATCATTGATCAAATTTGTTTATTATCCTATATGTATGTATGTATGTATGTATGTATGTATGTATGTATGTAAGTATGTATGTATGTAAGGTATGCATATATATGTATATGAGAGAGAGCCCCACAAAAAAAACAAAACAAAAAACAAAAACAAGCACACAAAATGTGTACGTCTGGCATAGTCATTTCCCAGGGTGACACACGCACATGCACATGCCATGTGTGCATAATATAACTGTACGTTTAATGGAAATAATAAAATATAAATGTATAAAATATAAAAGCCAAATAGTTGACGAATAGTGCATGACAGTACAGAAAAACAGATTATAACACTTTTCCTAGGGTCTAACCCATACCATGGCGAAAAGCACATGATGAGCAGGAATGGCATTTTATCAAGAGATGGTGTAAGGATGTTTGACCATTGTATGAATTTCATCTTCATCAAGTTTGTCTGATGCAACCTTACTGAAAATAAAGCAGCTTTGGTGAAATATTTTCATCAGTTTTTAAAACCGAAGTGTTTGGCACCAGGTAATGTAATAATAGTAATAGTATAGCAAAATTGTGCATTGATCATCACACATTTAGACACATTGGGCTGAATTCCTGCCTGGCTTAACTGCCATGTATTCAGTTTTAGGCATTGGTCAAGGCAACTGCCCTCATATTCAGTATTTAGGGTTCTTTGTGTGCCAATCAAATCTTGAACTGTAAAATAAAACTTAAACTAAAAACACTCATTAATCAAGTAACTATAAACATAGGATATATTTAATATTAATATGTATATATATATAATTTGGTGAAATACTTTTCTGAGTGAGACATTTCTTCTATTATCTCTGCACTTTCAGGTGAATCTAAAAAAAATACTGGGTCTTGAATTTTTTTTCTGAAAAGAAACAAATCAAAACATGACGACATTACATTAGTAAAACAAAACAAAAATAATACAGTAGTTACTGCCTGAAGGCCTTGTCATGGGGAAGCAGGTAAACTGGGCATACAAGTGGAACAGACAATAAATAGCTAAAATTCACTTGGGATCATTTGAAATGGATGCCCAAATATTGGACCCCACCCCGCCCAGCAGCATAAACAATAACATGTTGAACGTTAGACAGGCAACATGATAGCATAGTAGCAGTGTACAGTAACTCTGTAACCAGACATCTGGACTAACATTAACATGGTAGCACTATACATATAAATATAATCAAGTCCCTGTAAAAAAACAAGACAAACATAAGTTTCTATGTTAATATTATCTAAAATAGTATAGGACTCTAGCAACTAGCAATAGCATTAATAATAGCAATGTTAATGTTAGGTTTCAAAAATGAAAGTAAGTAGGTAGATTATATGGTCTAGTTTAGTACCTCAGAGTAGTGAAAGGTGTGGACAGAAGACATTTCTTATAGTGTTTGTCACTCACTCTGCTTATCGCAGACTTATTGACAATTGACTTATTGTATCTATTTACTATTACTATTATTGAAAATGATTGAAGATCTATGGCCTATTTATCCTAGGCTATATTCACTAACTTGTCCAATTAATAAAGACTAAGACTTATTTATATCATAAACTTAAACATTACTATTACTAGACATAGACGCGACTTTTGCTTTCATTTTTAGAGAATTTTACAGAATCTAGCTAATACGCACATCTAATAGATGGTTATATTCTAACGCTTCTAAAAATCCATCAACACAATCAAGATTTTTATTATTTCCATTCTCTCTTCTTCGTTTGACCATCACAAGTTGAAAGTTTGAATTAGATAAATATTCTATTCAATGTCTTCTGCTAGGAATTTTTAATCTTGGGTTACCGTTCCTGATTGACCAATTGGTCAGCTTTAAGTCTGCATTATTGTATTCTTGTTACATTTCTCTTAAAATAAAACTTGACCAGCAGTTATTTCACAATAGCATTTGATATGCTTCATCTATATGTGAAATATAACTATATTGAGCTGGAGCTTACAAAATACAAACATCACGCAAGACAATATAGATTTACATTTGCAATCTAGTTTGGTTGAAAAATATATACACTGCAGACTGCAGAAAGATCATTCACCTGGCACATTTGAATGTAGGCCTGCTGGTCGAGAAAGGCGAAAGGGAAGGAAATTATAAGAAGATAGGCCACTCCGCAACTGACTGGGGCAATAAAGAAACGATAAAAATTCCTGGGGATTTCTCAGACGCAATTCATCAAAATGGCGGGTGTAGTGCTCGAGACTCTCAGCAATAGGAAGCTTATTATTTTGAGCGTATTTCTATTCCTTCTTTTGACTGTTTTTTTCTTGATCGGTGGATTAGTTGGTAAGTGAAAGTGTGGTGGTATGTGGTACTCCACTTCACTTCATTATCTTTGTTCTAAGTTTAGACACAAATTCCAGTTAAGATAGAGGAATTCCAACGATGATACACATACTCATAGAGTATAGTCATAGTCAGATAGTGTGAGATAGACAGTTTAAAGCAGCTCACTATTGAAAGGAACATTGGTAGGTTGATTTTAACTGATGTATAAGTATAACTAATACTAATAGACACTGATGATATTGATATAATATGAACGGTATATACACTACTGATACTGATACTTCAAAACTATGAATGAAGAAATGGTTTTGTGCTTCTTGTACTTGTAAGTTGTAAGACAAATTGAAGTGTTCTCACTCTCCTCGCCATTCTAATTCTAAATTTGAGTTTGGGTCAGAGGAGAATAACTTTTAGATAAAATTGATTTAAAGAACCCCTGTGACTGATTGTTATCAGTAGAAGTGTCAGTAGGAGTAGTAGTAGGAGGGTCTCCTGTCCTGTACTCTGTACTGTATGTTCTACTGTCAACAAACCATGAGATAATATTTAACTTTTACAATGATTGAACATTTCACAGAAGCAAAGAATCACAAGTTGTTAAAAAAAATATGAATTTGAGGTATAGATCACCATCAAGTCAATTCCTCCCGGTCCCAGAAAAACTCTTTCTTGAGATAATTAATCTGGCATTCATGTACTTAAAAGCGTTAACACATTACATGTGTTGAGAAGGACAGTGTTCTCTCTGCTTCTTTTGGAATATAAATGTGCTGCTTGAGCCCCCTCATTGTTTTTAAACTGAGGTATCATAATATATTACATTTGATTGGTATTTATAATGTTGTTGCAGGGACCCATGCCATACTTTTAATCTTTGATATCCAACTAGGCCTCTATATTGGGCAAGTTAATTTGATTATTTTAGGGATTTGCTGACAAAAGCTGTCTGCACACATACTTTATTTTGAAGTTTATGACATCTTTGCGTTGCAAATATTTACATCGGCTTCCAGTCTGACTTGGCCCTATATTTATGAGTTGAAACTGATTTATGTTTTACAAAAATTTACTAATATTAATATGCTTGTCTTCCTCAGCACCAGCACCAAATAGTGTGATAAATTCAATTGCGGTTAAATGCTTTGACAAACAAGAAACCTGGCAGTTAGGAAAGATGAAGCCATTTGTGCCACGTGGAAGTGGAAAGCATGCATGTCCTCAAGTGCCCACTTTCACTCATCCTGTGAGTCTAATTTGTTGAATATATATTATATTATATATAAATATTAAAATATATATAAAAGAAAAAGTAAAATTTGAATCATAGTAATAGTAATTTAAGTTCACCGTAAAATTTTGAAAATGTCCTTTTCACTTTAAGAACTAAAGGTCTTTGGAATCAAGAAAAATATTATAAAACATTATGTGTTGAAATAGAAAATCATATGCAAGCTTTGATTATGAAATGTGGTATTATGATTTTTATTTTATTTTTTCTCTTCAGAAAATTGCTGAAGAACGCATCACCTCTAATATGATAGTCTTCTCCCAAATGTTTCCACTCCCAAGAGTGGATGATTTGGATATGTCTCGATGGTTTCAGAATCTGATTGCTGTCCTTCAAATTGACGTGGCTTACAACTCCAAATATCCACACCGTAAGGCAAATACCTCAGAAGATAACAAATCTTGCAAATACTTGACTTGCTCTAAATAATTTAATCCTGAATACCAAAATGGACTTAATGTATTAACAGAGGTCATGTTTCTCAAAATATGTATGCTTCTTGCTGTTTGAGAAAAATCATGTGAATTTAATTTGAGGGGGGGTGGGTTACTAAGGCTTTTTTGAGAGACATTCATTAAAGTGGATAAAAAATGAAAGAGAATGAATATAACACACAGACGGTGTGGTTGAATTAAAACGACTTGAGATTTTTGTTTTGTTTTTAGAATTGATTACATAACTGAAGGAGAACAGACTAGAGATTTATTGATTACACAGTCAGACTCGGTTATTGTGAATTTTTTTGACAAAACATTCCTTCTATCCTATATATATTTTGATCAGTCAAAGTAAATATCGACCCGGGTAATGTGGTTTTAAAAAAATTTGGGGGGTGATAATTTGGTTATTATAAAAACCCGGATATTGTGAAATTTTTGCTAATTCCCACAACATTTGCAAAATCTGTGCCTGACTGCAATACTAATCCAGTGAAGTTTGGAATTCTTGTGTGAACTTAAATAAATATGCTTGCTGGACAAGTCCCAATTCTACTCCTTTTTTTTATAGACCTTCTTCTTAATTGATTTACTTTTATGACATCTAATAATATGTTTCCATATTGTACTCAAATTCCAGCGGAAGAAAAGAAACCAAAGATGGAAATAGAAGCCAGTTTGTACTACAGGGATAAAGAGGATGCAGAAGATGATTGGAAGCTTTTGGCTTCTTCTACAGAGCACAGAGTTTTAGATTGCACCATTGAGGATGAAGAGGTAGGTCATTTTCAATGATTATTATTATCTTTTGAATTTCCTTTGCATGTAACTGAAGAAATCACAACATTCTCTTGAATGTGGTAGACCCACAGGCAATATTACATTGTTTATATTAGCCATTAGATTTGAATAATGCTGGACTGGATGTCGCTGATATGGTGCCAATAAGACAATTATGTTAAAGTGACTGATTTCCTACCAGTCCTGAATTCCTGACCCATTAGACATTTTTGCCTTGTGCTTTGCCAATCATGGTGACTAAGGCTTCTGTCAGCTTATGGGTGTGCTGTGTACAGATCATGCTGGAAACAGGACTGGCCAAGTCACTGGTGATACTAGTGTGGTAAGAAGGAACAGAGCTAATGATTGCAAGATTAAGATCATCTTGAATTATTTTTAAAAATCTTTGTAGTTTTGTGAACCTAACATTATGGTTACCGTTTTTCAGGCACCTGATTTTGGAATTCATAATTTGTATTATGGCTCTTGATAAATCAAATCTGGACTCGCCTTGATTAAAATTTCTCATTTTTTATTTTCATTAATGGCTTTTATCATTACTATCAATTTCAATGTAATTTTCTTTCAAAGCTGATTTGTCATGATATTCTTTACCAAGTAAATGGTAAATTAAGAGAGTGATGACAGCTTTGTTTTGAAGACTGTTTCACAAGATAATTTTCAGGCTTTCTTGCCAACTGACCTCATAATCTTTGCTAAGTAACAAATAACATTTTCCATGGTTCCCAACAACTTATATATGTATTGTAGACATATGTTTATAAATTGATTTTTGTTTGCTTCATGATTATGTTTTTCGTTTTAAATGTTTCTTATTTTCAATCAGAAATGTAAGGTATTTTATAAGTTCTGTGTTAATTTCTAAATGTGTCTTTCAGCGTCATGAGGGATATTTGTATCAGTGTGATATCATTCCTTTCTTTGAACTGGGCAGTGTCCACTATGATTATTACCTGGTCAATATTCGCCTGCCTGTCAAAGTTAAATCTGATGTCAATAGGATAGGACAGGTGGATGACATCCATATTGTGGTGAGTTTCTTCATTACATTGTTGGTTGGCAAGTTTTTATTATCAACATTGTTAGTTATCTTCTGTATCCTTAAACAAAATAGATCTGCTGAATTACTTTTACAAAGTTATTGATTTGATCAATGAATGTGAAGGTTGAATGCATTATATAGAATTGAAGCATGTAAAATAATTAATGCTGTGACTGTAAAATAGATAGTTGACAAGAACAGGAGTCTGTGGGATAATTTGCTTCCTTAGAGTTGAGATATTAAAAGTTGATGAGAAGCGTTCTAAAATTCTTTACCATTCATTTCCATGTCCTCGATTACTTTTCTTGGTCAATGATTTAAAAAATAGTAAATAAGTTTTGATAGATTTATGTCACCCGTAGCCGCTGTCATGGCAATATTGTAATTATACCCTCTAGGCAGTGGGTTGATCTCCTGCTTGGAAAATGGATAAATAAAAAAGAAGGTTTCATCTATTGAAGTCATGTAGTTTGGCACTAAAAATTGTGTGCATGTCAAAAATCATTCAAAAGATTTAAATTGTCTAGATATCATGTCTTTAGAATAAGATTGAAGTAGTACATATCCAGCCCAAAAAGTAAAGTCACCCAATGTTACTACTCAGTGCTAACACGGTACAAGCTAGATCAAATCTGCAGAATTTCACTCATTCATTAAGTTAAAGGCCAATTTCTTCTTTTTAATCTAGATTCTTGTTCACATTATTATCTATTGTCATGACCACTTGCATCTGTTTAAGTTTATAATCACTGGGAACACCATTTTATGATAAAAAGTGATGATTCTTAAACTGACATGAAAATTTAGAGCTAAAGCTACAATTATTCAATATATGTCATCTTCCTCAGACCATCTTCCAAAATGGTGGTTTCACTCAAGTTTGGTTCTCCATTAAGACAGTCATGTTCCCTACTGTTCTTCTTGTTCTCATTTGGTTCTGGCGCCGAATCATTCTTCAAGGTCGGAACACCAACTTGATGGAGAGGTGAAGGCAACATAGTGTTTATGCAATAATTTTCTTTATTGCCTTAGAGAGAGAGAGAGGGAGATAAAAAAAAACCCACTTCTTATATTTATGTATGCATTTGTTGCAATGATTTATTTTGTACAAATAATTTTGCCTTTTGAATCATCCGTTTTCATCATACTGCTTCAAGCCTTTAAAATGTTTTTTTTTTCCATCATCCTCAGAACTTTGTTCTCTTTGGGCATTATTTTGTCGATCATGAACTGTAAGTGATATGAGATAGTTATGTTTATAACAATGCATGTTATATGTTTAATTCTGTTCTCCTGAAAGCTTTAAACCTTATTCTTTATATTATTATCCATTTTATTTTCCCTGTTAGCAAGCCAGTACTTTACAAGGAGAATGTACTGATACAGTCTCAGTCCCATTCAAAGACCTTCATTTTTCCACTTTGAACTGTTTATTAATTTCTTTAATTCTTTAATAGACCTATATTGAACTGACCAGGGGACAAATATGGTTAGTTTGAAATATCCTTGAAAATAAAATTGTTGCGAAGAGTGATCGTTTTCTTGTTGTCCTTCTTTCTGCAGGTCCCATCGAATGGCTGACTCTTTTTATCAACATGCCATTCATGATGCTGCTTAATGACATTCGAGATGGTGCTTTCTACGCAATGCTGCTCTCCTTTTGGTTGATTTTTGTAGGAGAACACACCATGGTATGAATTTATTTTATATCATTTCTATTCTATTTCAACTTGGTGAAGGCAAGTTTATTTTAGTCATCCAAGGGTATGGCTATTATATTTTTATTTTTTTTTCACTTCACATGTCATGATTTATATTAAAAGTGCATTACTTAATCATGAAAATTGTTGGTCTGTTAATATATAATAGTATGTTTTATACAAAAAAGTTAACTTAAAAGATAACTTGTGCTTCAGGTTTTATCCATATTATTTGTCTCTGAATTCATTCTGTGAAATATGAATTTTTATTTTAACAGGCTTGGACAAAGTATGTGTTTGTGATCAAGTCAAACTTTTTCCAAGATGATTTAGTTCAGCGTTGTAACAACATCGCTTTTTACATTATGTTTAACAGCATTAGTATTAATATAATGTTTCCACATGTGCTTTTGACCACCATTCTATTGCGTGATAATGAATAATGAAGAGAAAACAATCAAATTCAGCTAAGAGTGACTAAAGTTATTGTCATCCGTTACAAATTACACAGATAAGGTTCTTCCGTCAATTACTAATTATTCTTTTAACACTAACCTAAATGTTTTGAGGTTTGTTGGTGAAGGTTATGATGTGTTGAATTTTAATGTCAGGATCAGATTGAAAGAAACAAGTTGTCTGCCTATTGGAAGGAAATGTCGGTAGTCATCTCAGCCTGCGTAGCTCTCTTCATCTTTGACATGTGTGAGAGGTGGGTTCAACATAGAATTACATTCTCTATAATGTTTGTGTATTCATTGTATGAATACAATCTCTTTGAAGTATTCAACGTTACGTAAGTTTTGGTACCCAATCATACCAAAGATTGTTTCATTAACCCTCTAGTCCCCAGTGTGCCAAAGTTGTCACATCGGTTTTTGTTCCATAAATTTAAATGCCCAATGTGCCAAATAAAGCACATGCTGATATTTCTTGAATAATAGGTATGACATTTAAAAAGCTGGAACTATGTCTCTCAGTCCATTTGTAGTGTGTTTTATAAAAAACAAATTGTTCTACATAGGAAATCTATCTTTGGGCTCTAGAGGGTTAAAGAGATCATAGGACTCGTACCCAAAACAATAGTGGCCTTTGAAGACATTGAAAAGACAACCATTAAGCCATCTAACCATTCTTCAGATCAATTTAGAATTTGAGTAAACTCCATAGTTGATTGATTTCTTGTTGTTCCTTTGTGAAAAACCCTGGAATTAATAAAATGTCATTTATCCCCTGTTTATTTGTATTCACAATAACTATATCTAGAAATAATGAAAATCATTTCCCTGATGTGATTGTGTCATTTTTTTCAGAGGGACTCAGTTGACAAACCCCTTCTACAGTATCTGGTCTACAGATGTTGGAGCAGTGGCTGGTGTATCCTTTCTATCATGCCACCGATTTGATGTACTGGCATTTATTTCACTGTGGCGTGATGGTTTAATGGCATTCACTAAATATTGTATAAATTTAAATCAAATAGAATTAACTTTATCGTCCAAAAGGGATACTTGGGAACGACTCTATACACATTTTTTCCTCACTCGAGTCAGGTATGAATTAATACTCTGCTGCAGGTAGGGAAAGATATTATCAGTGTGTTAATATGATTATCGTAACAGGCTGCTCTACTGTATGCTTTCCAAGGAGTTAGGAAGGACTTTGAATGACACAGTCTGCTGGGGGTAATAAATGATGTAAAGTCTGTGAGTCTGTACGAGTGCAGGGATAGGGATTATAAATGCATCTGTGTTTTAACCACAATATTTCAGTAACTAATCACTTATTCTAAAAAGAAGGAGTATTGTCTATCTACTAAATGAGTAGACTTGAAAGGAAAAGAAGTAAGAATACATGGTGTTGTAAGATTTGAGATGCATGAAGATTGGATTCATCTTATATTAATTTAATATATTCAGTTTCAATTTCAACTTTTCTTCCTAATCCATTGGCAGAAATGTGTCTTAGTTTTCTTATCCTATGACTTTTCTCACTTCCTTGACTGCTTGTAGCTTGGCTTCATCATTGTAGCAGCAGTGGCTGCCTGTTTGTATTTCATCTTTTTGTGTTACCTGATTTTCAAAGTGTTCAGAAACATCAGTTCCAAGGGCAGTACACTGATTTCAATGAGCAGTCGCAGACGTCAGTATTATACTGTAAGTCATTCAGATACCACCTGTTAATCTGATGATAATGATTTGATTCACTCTGTGCCATACAGCTATTTAGTTTATTGATGTTGCCCAGAATGCGTTAACTTTTTATTTTGTTCATGTATTTTAAAAAGGATACTAAAGATTGAAAATCATTTTTATGAATTATTCACATTGTTCAAAAGCTGTATGAAACCAGATTTGGTTATGCAGTAGGCTTTACATAAACTCAGTGGTTAGGAAAAGATGAAAGTGTTTGTCTTTACTTATGAATTTTGAAGGCAACAACTGGTGCAGCCTAGACTACAAACCTTGGGCTTGGTCAAAGTGTACTTTTATACTGCATACTTTTGGGAAAGGACTACTGTATTACAAAATACTTTTACCCTTGTAGTTTCTTAATTATAGAAGATTAAAATGGATTGCTTGCTTCGTCATAGTTGATTAGATAAAAATGAGAAACATAAAAAATAAAATCCAAGCTCCATGTCAAATAATTGTTTATGGTTTGCACATATCAGGGCATCATCTACCGCTTCAAGTTCTTGATGGTTGTAACGCTGCTGTGTGCGGCCATGACAGTCATCTCATTCATCATCGGTCAAGTCAGTGAGGGACAATGGCAGTGGGGTGACGAGGGAATTAGCTTGGAACATACGAGTGCATTTCTTACTGGTAATTCAATTCATCCTATTGACTGTTGAGTTTATAATGCCATCATTTGCTTGTGAAAGTATGTACGAAATCAATTTTGAAATTACAGATCCTGAGTGATGTATTAATCTAATTCATTTCACTCAAGTGTGCTATTATATTGCAACATAAATTATGCAATCTTTGACTACTCCAGAGCAACAAAATATTGCATACGTATCTGAGTGGAACTTGATTCACATGACATGGACCCAAATCATGGGTACAGTTAGAGTAATTGATAATCATGATAGGAATATATAATGTTAACAGATTAAAAAAACATTTTTTATTAATGCACTATCACCTACGTAGATATATGAATAATAGGACAGGGAATAACAGTTGTTAATCTTGGTAATGTCCATAATGATCGTCCATAAGAGTAGTTTTATGCTTATCATTGTCCCAGGTGTTTATGGAATGTGGAACATCTATGTCATCGCCATGCTGTGCTTGTATGCTCCATCACACAAGAAGTATGCTGAGGAGCCAAGTAAGTTATTATTGCTTTGTTTCTTATCAATGTTTTTTTTATATAGGATCAATGTCTTACATTTGATTGTTCCTTCTATCTTGCTTGATAAAAAAAAGTTAAATCCAATACGTTTTGGTATATGCTTATTTAATTATTTACACTTAGAAACTGATAAAATATGTTAAAATTGTGTGGCTTTGTCTAAGTAGCATTAATAATAATTAACTAACAATGCCTTTCATTTGTAGAAATATATAATGCAACTTTTAACAAGGCTATAGATGTATATCCAGGAATATGCTGTTTGAGCATAAAAAGCTTAACATTAGTAAAATAAAACGTTCACTCTATAGCCTCTATGAAACTGAAGCATAGGAAAACAATGCTTTCAACATTACTCCGCAAAAAAATGAACTACACAGTGTGGGTCGTTTCTCAGGTAAAGAGTTAATGCACACATCTTACAACGGTGGCAAAATGGAAAGTGAAAAGCAAATCACTACATCATAGCTTTTTCATTAAAGGCTCATTGGCGCTTGTGTCCTTAGGTAAGACACTTTGACCTGCTTACCATGTCCTCACGGACATTGAATTCGGAGGTCCCCGTATTGTAAGCAGTGTTGTCCTTGTTTTAAAAAAATGTATTCGTACCTAACAGGCAGCTTGTAGCGTATTAAGTGTTTCATTGCTTTCCCGAGGCACATGTGCTACTGCAAAGCGCTTAGAGCATGGTGATGATCTTGAATAAGCGCTATATAAATGTACTAAATATTTATTATTATCAGAGAAAATGAAATTTGAGGAAAAATGTCTAGAAAATCAGGGAACTCAGAACTTTGATGCGAAGAATTAAATATCCATCACAACCACTACTACAAATACCACTGTCTATACTGTATCTATATTATCCCAAGTATTTAATTTTCACCATTTTTAGCTATCTGACTCGTTTACTTAAAAACATGCCATATGTATCTGCTTTAACCAACTAGTTCTATTGGGTTGATTTATGTTAGTTTTACAATTCCTATTTTTTGTTTTTATTTATTTATTATTTTTTTCAAGCTAATGCTTTTTGACTTGATGAGGAAGTTATTAAAGGTTTCCAGATGAGTTTGTTGTCAATCAAACAGGTGTTTGAAGACAATATTTTAAATTGAATATAAGGATATGCTAAGATGGGATGAGAACAATGGTAGTGGTAGGATAATCCAAAAGAAAGACTGACTGTGCAGACTAACAAAAGGCGATACAGGCGTCTATTGGCACTCAGACTTAATTGGTCTCTACCAACCCAGTCTTGGAGATGACTTCCAAACAAAAAGGTCATATCTCACTTCAGGCTAAGGACGCAAATATATCACGTCATTTTGACGGTGGTGTGAGACAACTCTTCACTCACTCATGTGTCACTTTTTAGCCAAGGAGACTAAAGCCTGAGGTCACTGTTTTTTGATCGGCAGTGGTTTATTATGCTAGACTAAGCTGACACAGGGCACGGTAAAGTGCCTCGAGGTGGCAGCCCCACCATTTGCCTAGGTTACTGTGGGGTAATCTCCTGCATAGCCGAAATTTT
>JARFNW010145485.1:0-10000 GCA_031763155.1 Dirona albolineata | reverse complement strand
TTCACACACTCAAAATTACAGACACTCATTCTTCGTACAAACAATCATTGACTGGAACCATCTTGACGAATTTACTACTATCAGACAACCAACTGTTAAAACCCGCATTGCTAATTGCAACATTACCAATTAGGGTTATTTCTGCATTCCCCATGTGCGTGTGTACTATTTATTTTGTTAAAGACCATCCAGTCTATAATATGGATCACTGTACAATGCCAAAATTGGATTCTTCAGGGTATCAATCTAGATCCAGACCCAGACTTCTTAGCAAACAAAGTGTCTGAAGCCGACATTCCAATAAAATGGAAATTACGAGTAATGGTTCAGTTTCGTATATGGAACAATGAAGAATACACAGGACATTTCATGTCTTGCCTTTCTCAACAACAAAGAATCAAACGATAACAATGTGTGGTAATAATGGTGACCATGGAACGATAGGAAGGGAAGGATGTCAGCAACAGATGGAACGATACGAAGGGAAGCATGTCAGCAGCAGATGGAACGATACGAAGGGAAGCATGTCAGCAACAGATGGAACGATACGAAGGGAAGCATGTCAGCAACAGATGGAACGATAGGAAGGGAAGCATGTCAGCAACAGATTGGAATGATAGGAAGGGAAGCATGTCAGCAACAGATGGAACGATACGAAGGGAAGCATGTCAGCAACAGATGGAACGATACGAAGGGAAGCATGCCAGTATTGCCAGCAACAGATGGAACGATAGGAAGGGAAGCATGCCAGCAACAAACTACACGTCCGTCACAAAAGAAGTAATGAAAGTAGTCACTTCT
The DNA here is from genome assembly GCA_031763155.1 of Dirona albolineata. Classification (NCBI taxonomy): domain Eukaryota; kingdom Metazoa; phylum Mollusca; class Gastropoda; order Nudibranchia; family Dironidae; genus Dirona; species Dirona albolineata. The sequence continues at coordinate 9,199 of JARFNW010145485.1, read as the reverse complement.
TTTGTGATGGATGTTCATTCCACTGTGTGCCTTCCCTTGCTATCGTTCTGTGTTCAATGTAGTTTTCATTTGAGGACAGAGTCATGTTCCCATCTGGGCAACATAGATTTTTTGAGTGAGTTTTGTTTTTTGAAACTGTATTTAACAGTTCTTACTGTCTTGTTCTATTTCACAGGTATAGCCTGCCTTTTAAATCGAATGAACAGGAAACATGTAACAGTTGGTATAGATGGGTCTCTGTACCGATTCCATCCCTTCTTTCATGACTTGATGAATGAAAAAACCAAAGCACTACTCATGCCGGGTTTAGAGGTAGGTTCAGCGAATGTAATTTTCAAGCTTTTTTCTATTTTTTAAAATTTTCTTTCCACGAAGACACACAGCTTGCATCTTAGCACAAATACATGTGGCATCATTCATCATTTAATGACTTTCAAATTATACGTCATAATTACATTTTATTGCGAACCTACATAAATGATTTCTTGTATCACTTACTGTACTGGCGATAATTATCGTACATCACTGATTACTGACAGTGATTATTATCGCCTGGTTAGTAGACATGAAATCACGGGTCCTAGAAAAGTGTATTGACATGAAACACTATGCAAGGGATGTTATTCTAATACGTACCAGTTATTAAGCAAAGCAGAGCCCATCCTTCTCCAGGCCAGCGTGACGCGTAGAATTAGTGATTTTGGAACTCAAGTGGGTTCTACTACTTACAGCCGCAGGACCTCTGGTTTACTGCCCCATCTGAGAAGGTTCCTTGGCAAATGTACTATTGTAAAGTGCTTAGAGCTTGGTGATGATCGTAGATAAGTGCTATATATAAATGTCATTCATTACTAAACATAGGGCCAGGTGACCCATATTTTTGTCGTCTGAACCTTTTTTTTCAATTTTCATTCTGGGCTCCCCATAGAGCATAAACATGTGATGCCAGCTTGGCGCAGTGATGCTAAGACTTTGGAATTCATCGTAAATTATAATCTCATGTTTCAGTGATAAAAATTTAGGTGGTCACACATTAAGGCTTGTTTAGGCAATTTTTTCTCTTCTTATTCTGTTTACACTTCAAAGTAATGACATATCATTACATATTGTTTGTTTTTGTTTCGTAGTTTATTTTTAAAGCTGTAGGCCTACTTATTCACTTGCTTTGCGTTACAAGTGAATAGTAATATATCACTCTTCATGTGTCGTGGCTACTGGCGTGGTGATCATCATTAATCTCCAGCCCTCTCAGTCTTTTTCTTTTATATAATGCAGGTCATGATATTGTAAATGACTATCCCTATGAAGCCATATAGTGTTCAGCAACTTCTCCCTCTTTGTGACATCGGTGGTGTCTTAGTGGTTAGGCTCATCGACTCGAGATGGAGAGGTCCCAAGTTCAAATCCTGGCTGAAGCTACTGATGTTGAGTCCTTGGGAAAGACTCTTAACACACTTTTTCCTCTTTCAACTAAGGTGTGAATGAGTACCAGCTGCAGGCAGAGAAAGACATTGTCAATATAACAGTATTATGACAGGCAGAGAAAGACATTGTCAATATAACAGTATTATGACAGGCAGAGAAAGACATTGTCAATTTAACAGTATTATGACAGGCTGCTCTTCTGTATGGGATTTGAAAAGGATATCGAATGGCATGGCCTAATGTGGGGGATAAACGATTTCAAGTCTGTGATTGTGTGGGGACACAGGACTTTAAACTCATCCCTATCTTTGTCTTTCCCCTTAGTTTTTCCCGTTGTCACCAGGTTTTCATATTACATTTTGCTGTAAAACATTTTCCTCTTTCTATTTTGTTGCAGTTCAAAATGATGCTGTCCCATGATGGGAGTGGGAAAGGAGCCGCGCTGGTGGCAGCAGTGGCTCAACGTCTCATCCAGAAGAGCAAACCTGCTGACAAATCTGATAACGATAACGGCAATGAAACTGCAGAAGCTGTAGGAGGAGAACCTGAAATGTAGACTAGATTGCAAAAATTTGTCTCTTATCTTAGGTGAAATGTTTTAGACCTGAATAAATATACACATTATGAAATATTCTCCACCACCCATATCTGAGCAATGCAATGTTTTTATTTATTTTGTGAGCAATGTTTTTTGTTTTCAACTGTACGACTTACAAACGTTTAAAAAAAAATTAAGCCATGCTCATTCCATAATCAATTACGTCAGGTTTAGAATATGTTACGCGTCCTACTGACATGTTGCTAATCATGGCGTACGATTGATTCTCTCAAAATAGTTTTCTTGTTCCATGTATTTGGTATTTAAAACCTCCAGAGCAGACTCGACTGGTTGTGGAAAGTCGTCTGGATGTATATTATTTATTCAAGTCCGACTACTATTATCCCATCTATGTATCACAATGAGTGTCTCCGTGCCAAGTCCGACTACCATTATCCCATCTATGTATCACAATGAGTGTCTCCGTGCCAAGTCTGAAAACTATTATGTCTGTCTCTCTGATGGCCATCATTCGATTTTTTAAAAATTCAGCTGTGTGTGAAAAGGGGGGGAGGGGAGGGAGGGGCAGGCAGGGGCAGGCAGCGGCAGGCAGCATACCTGAGAAGTCAAAGGTGTCCCACAAACAAAAAAGACAACAAAAAAACAAACCCAAAACAAACAAGACACAAAATGTACCGGTCATGGGACTGATTGCCAGCTACCACTAGTATTTATTAGATGACCTTGCGGTTGCAAGCACTAAAAAAATCTAAACATTTAAAACTGAATTTAATATTCTTATCCAACAAAAGAATTTAAAATATTTTACATGGAAAGGTCCGATACCCTAGATTTGTACAGAGGATGCAGCAGACTGAGTCATTCCCATTGTTTCTTTGTTTTGTTCAAAAGGAGAAAGAATCTCATTGTACGAAATTGTGCTCTTACCACCACACGGCCACTCCTTTCTGGCCTGTCAACCTGTTATTTGTTCCTTTCATTAGAAGAAAGACACCCCCTCCCCCCACCCCCCCTCTAAAAAAAAAAAGAAAAAAAAAAAGTCTCAATTAACCTCTTCCCTGCCATTTATACGTAGTCTAGAGACAGATACTCAAGTAAACACTTGTAAAAGTTAAATAAAATTTGCCGATAACTTTGTACGTCCATCTTCAGTTGTGAAGTTATTAGAAAAACTCATTTGAAAATATTAATTCAAAAGTTTGCAAGATTTATGATTTTGACTCATTGATGTAAAAGTAGTTATAAGAATGAACAAAGTAAAACATTTGTCTTGAAATGCACTCTTTATTCTTTAATCCATTATGATATTAATAATGATTTGAAAATTGTGTTACTTGGGTTATAAGAATTTGTGAATTGCAAGTCATTACTGTATTTGTATTAGGAATGCCTCCCTTCCCTTTCCCAACCCCACCCCTAATATGAAATAAACCCCTAAAAAGCCAGCAGATATTGTTAGCTCAAGAATAAAGATGCATTTGATTTTGAGTGCTTTAGATAACATGGCATGAAGCACTGCAGTGGGCCAGAATCAATTTTTTTTAAACATGCAATTCATAAATGTTCATATACATGGTTAAATATAATCTTGTTGTGTGAGTCAAGTGGGATATTATTATTGTTAGTCTGCATCTTTAGTAAGTAAGAATGGTGATGTCAAATGTGGGAGAATCTGGATGATTTTGAAGGTGAGTGGAGTGATGGTTTTTGGAAAGTGTGTTTGTAAATTGTATCTATTTGTAGAGAGAATTGTTCATTCTTGTATTTTTCAAACTAAAAATATTACAGATCTGACAGCACCTTGTTTTTGATGACTTGAAAAGTTTTGACTTGTTACCATTGTCACCAGTACCTACCACTCGATAGACACTTTGACGTGATGTTACAAGTATGTTATTCAAGACCAGATCAGATCTCATTTGGTTTTCAAGACTGATTTCATTCCCACATCATTCTCAATTTGACACCATGTTCTCCTTTGCAACTTGTGAATAGATGAAAAATCGATTTCCTTCAAATTTTTCTAGGACTTGACTGCTGTACCCAGCCAGCGTCAGAGATTGCCTATCCCACAGTATAGACACTGACAAAGAATAAGGTGTGACATTTGTAATCTCAACAATTCCCACAAACTTATGATAAGCTAATTTCATGGCACAGGTTTGTTAGGCATGAGTATAGCTTACACAAACTGGGCAGACAACAATAGGCAAAATATAATTGCAAAAACTGTTACAATATGGCATTCTGAGTGTGTGTAGATACTGTAGGGAAAGCAGCGCTTCTATTATACTAGCACAGAAAAACATTTCTATCATTTTGATACAGGACTTTGGATTTCTTCATTCATGTATTCTTTCATGCTACCTTGGACTAAGAAAGTGAATGTGAACTTGGGAGTATTGATCTAGAACCTGTCCCAGAACCACCATAAGAGACATAATGTCTCAGGCCTCATATAATTTATCACTGCATGGTCCATTTAATCACAATGCATTATTCATTTGATATGCCTTGATAATAGGCAGAGAGTTGTTGTTGTGTCCTTAGCATCTTATTGATTATTTATTATTGTGCGATTGGCAACAATCTTTAAATGTACCTAATGTATCTCTATGATACGCTGTAGAAACCAATATTTGCATTATAGTATAGCTGTGGCCCTCTTTGGACTTGGCGGCCTGTTATTTCATTGACTGTAGGCACATTATGTCATGACCTATCATTATCATCATCCAGGTTATTCCAGATAGAGAGAAATGGCCTCACACATTGCTGGGGTTAGGTCCATGGTTTGTTTTAACAGATTCATTTATTTCTCAAACTGGATCGTTGAATAAATTTTTATATTTTGCATATATTGTTGTTTTTGAATCTCGGTATCGTACAACAATTTTAATGGAGGTAATTGTTTTCTTTCTTATCATTTCATTCATTGTATCACCAAGTATGAATGCAACTTGCCATTAAAGAAACAAATTCTGATGGAAACCTATATCAGTCAATATTGCAATTAATATGGACATTTCTGTGAATCTGGTACATTAATAGTCCTATATAATTTGGCATTTAATTTCGTATGGCTAGCACTAATGTCATACTTAATAGCAAGAAAGAAATTTCTTTTATGTGGGAGTAAAAGCTTGACAAGGCAGGGATGTTCAGATGGATGAGGAGACTAAATGTTTTTTGAAAATAGAAGCATTACGTTTAGGGTTATTTATGTATTATATAAACATGTGGGAACATTTTTTTGTTGTCTAACATTACAATTACAAAGATCATATATTATAACTATTTCTGATCTAGTCTCTAGATGATGAATCATTTTTTGGTGGTCATCATTTAACACAATAGTGGAGAGACTTGTACATGTGATTCTTGGTTTACTTGAACAGATTCCTGTTAACCTCGATTTGGAAAAGACATGCACAGAAAAATTAAATATGAACAAACCTGAAATTGATTAATGTGGACAAATGTAAAACCCACTATCTAATATGTAGGATTGCATTCAAGTATACTTGTCAAAGTTTTTATTTCCATTATTAAAATTTTTTTTTGGATTATTTCTGTGGCCAGTTTAACAATAACCTCTGTATATATAAGCTATAGATGTTATGCTGTCTTATATAAGTGGGTCAATAAATTCTTTGTACAAAGTATTGATAAGATGTTGCCATTTTCTGATTTTTATTGTTTGTTTTTTAACCGTGCTTTTAGGTAGGTAGTAATTGCATTTATTTATTTTTATTGTTTGTTTTTTAACCGTGCTTTTAGGTAGGTACCGTAGTAATTGCATTTTTTAATATTTTTTTTTAATAAGAGGTGTTAAACATGATCCAATGGTATCAAAATAATTCCAGGCTATACAGCTCTATACATACAGCACATCATCTTAAAATGTTGCTTTTTCCTTTTAAAAGGAGTTGGTCGACTAATTAGAAGTGACTGTCTCTCTCCTTATTAGTTGATATTACTTTGAAAATGCAAGAGTCTAATCAACAAGTATAGTGCATTGTATTTTGAAGCGCTTTTTGTGTAAGAATTATCCAACGTTCTTGACAGAGTCAAAAATGGAATTTTTGTTTTTAGATTTGATCAAATTGAACATTTTTCTTACAGTATTCTCTATAGTTTCATATTTTTCAAAGAAGCCATGGATTTAACATTTTTAACTAATTTGCTCACCCAATGATGAAAAACCACATTTGTCACTAAGTGATAGGATGCTTTAGAAAAAAAGGTGCAAAAGTATCCTCCCGTCTGACCACTTGATGAATGTGTGAAATTGACGCCACCGTCTTGAACACTGTGTATACAGAATTTAAAATGCGGCTGTGAGAATATTCTGTCGGTTATTATATTGATTTGGCACACAATCATGATAATTATTTCACCACCTGCCCAATAATAAGTTAATGACTTGAATTTGTTACCTACCTACCATTGCTGAATAGAAATCTCAGACGTTGAATAAAATCAAATTCTTGCCACACTGTGTTAATGTTCAACTCTCTTGTCATAACAAATGTCTCTTTTGTTAGTAAGTTATAAAATTGCATATTTTAAACAAAAATAATTAATCAGCTTATTACCATAAAAATTGTGCAATGAGCCGTCAATACTATGCATGGTTAACACCAAACATTGAAAAAAACACACTACTCACTTTGTTTCAATGTTTTGTGAAACATTCGTGCTGTTTCCTTAAATCGTATTACAGTGCAATCCGTTTAACAGCAACACGCTTAACGGCAACTCTCGCTTAACATCAACATTTCGCAGCGGTCCCGTTTTCTTCCTTCTTTATCTTAGTAATTGTATTTCTGATAACGGCAACGGCGCTACTTTCGGTTAACAGCAACACCAAATGGCTACGGTATGCTTCGCTGTTAAACGGAGAAAAGGTGAAATTAGAACGAGCGAGCGGGAGAGAGAGAGAGAAAACGAAAGAGTGAGACGCCGAGTGAGGCGTAGTCTAGACTGAAGGGGTGAGAGGGCGCAACCAGTCTGCTTGCTGGTATTGGTCTAGACTCGTGAGGGCGTTTGTGTGATTGTGTATGAATCAATGTGGGTTGACTGTTCAGTTAGACTAGACATAATAATATTACACACTTGATTGGTTTCTCTCTCTCTCTCTCCACTCTTTGGCTTGCTCAGTGCCATCAAACTCTGAATAGCACACACACACACAACACACGCGCGTCCCATCCCCATCGCTTCCATTGTCTTAAGCCTATTGATTGTCACGTCTCTTTCTATATGGTCATCCCATCGCTTCCATTGTCTTAAGCCTAACTATTGATTGTCATGTCTCTTTCTACATGGTCATCCCATCCCCATCACTTCCATTGTCTTAAGCCTATTGATTGTCATGTCTCTTTCTACATGGTCAATGATACATTTGGTCATACTTTGTATTTGGTGTACAGGGTCCTTTTTCTAATCTAAGTTGTGTGATTTTTTTTTCTTTGCCTAAACCATGGTGTAGTGTAATGCTTATTTCTTGCCATCTGTCAACAAAGGGACATACTCGAATCATTTTCTTATGCATTTGTTAATACTTGGGTTGCGTCCCCTGAAATTGGATAACAGCAACCTTGCTTAACAGCAACACTTTTGTCCGGTCCCGTGGAGTTGTTGTTATCCAGATTGTACTGTATTACTATTACGTAGTATTATCATTCCTGCTTATGATGGTCCAAAATGACTTGAATTTGAACAGCCCCAACCATTCTCAAGTGATTCTAAAATGGGATTTTGAGGGTCGTTTTTCACGCAACGTTACCTTGCTACACGCTCAATACTGTACTGAAATTGTGCGTTCAACCTTGATGTTCATTAGTCATTAGATCAGTAAATTCCTATTTCATTCCAAAAAAAATAAAATGGAACGACCAGTAATGTTTTGTTCGATATAGAAAACCCCCCAAAAAACAACCCAAATACGACTCTCTGCCAGCCCTCATTATTACCTCCTTTTCGACAATGGCAGCAGTGTTGACGTGGAACAAGATCACAATCCAACTATATTTAAAGTAATCCACCCTAAGCCAGAAACTTACTTGGATAACTTTGGTCTGGCTGCAACAAGAAGAGAATACAAAGGGAAACAACAGAAATGGAAATAACAAAATGCCATGGATACACGAGAGAGATAGGGAAATATATATATTATAGATACATACATACATACATATACGCAAATGCCCCTAAGTGGGGTTTTTGTCAGCACCCCCCTAAAGTGGGGTCCCATATTTTTAATCACTTTCTTGCGATACAATAGGTGTTTGCAATATGTTTAGATGTAAAATAGACGACAGGTATACATTTGGTACACACAACATAAATAGATGGCTTGCCATGAATTTTTGTAAAAGTGGGGCTTTCGCTCAAAGTGGGGTTCTGGCTATATATAGCTCTTATATACACATGTTGAGCTCAACAAGTAAATTGAGGTCTTGTGTTTCCTGACTGACTGTTGTCATAAATTGGGGCTTTTTTGCTATTTTCTTAAGGGAAGAGTTAAAGAGTTGCCTTGAGGTGAAAGTTTTTGTTTCGTGAAGTTTAACATCTCTTTCTACACAATTTGAGAAAATATCAAGCTGTTAACGTTAACGCCTTTGAGGTTCGACGTGGCAGGGGCTCAAACCACTCACCTACCGCTCCAAGTATGTACGCTGTAACAAATTGGCTATCCCCAGTTGAAATCAAGCTATAACACTCTCCAGTTCCTGTCCCACGGGTAACTTACAATGATCAACAATAACACAACAGACAACCCCCGCTGTCTGTTGTGCATTAAAAAAAAACCCAACAAAAACATGACGCTAGGTACCTGTCATGGCACATTAGCATCATGAACACCAGCGAGCCAGCATGGGACCTCCGCATTAAATGTCTGTCTCCTATGATAAGACAAGGAAAGTCACAAACTGTCTTTCTGAAGGACATCACTTAAAAGTGTTCCAGACAAGATTCCAACTCTACAACTTCATCATGACTGACACACAATCAACATAAAAAACTATCACTACTTGAGCACTAGTTTTGAATCAGGTGTGTTAACATTTGTCACCCATTCAACATTGCTTTCCGAGATTTTAGGAATGTATTATTAGGTGCCCATTTTTTTGCACTTAAACACTTTTTCCGTTAGTAATTGTAATCAAACTGTGTATAAATGATTGTAGTTCAATATTAGATAGTGGT
>JARFNW010145474.1:5000-10000 GCA_031763155.1 Dirona albolineata | reverse complement strand
TCTCTCTCTCTCCCTCTCTCTCTCTCTCTCTCTCTCTCTCCCTCTCTCTCTCTCTCTCTCTCTCTCTCTCTCTCTCTTTCGATGAAATATAATCAAATGGACGGGTGGAAACATAAGAAATAGGTAACCTCATTTGACGTGAATATCACGGACATAGTCTCAAAGGGTATGGATGATAGATATAAAGAACAGTAAATACAACTACAAAAAAGAACCCCCAAAATAACAAAACAAAAAAACAATGAAAAACAATTTAAAAAAATACACCCCCCCCCCCAAAAAAAAAACGCCCCAAAAGCTCCCCAAAACCCCAACAACAAATAAAAAACGAAACAAAACAAAACACCAACCCCTCTTCTTCTAACCGCAATATCAGAAAATACAATAAATGGGGCTTGAAACGAAAAACAATATTTTTTTTCAGGCAGACTACATTTTTGATTCCATAAATACATAGTATGACAACAATATGATGTGACCTTGAGACTTTCCAGATGTTCCACTTAACCTTTCACCGTATCTTAATAATACATAACAAAATATGATGTGCTGATCAACAACTTCTTCTTTCTACATTATCAAGTCTTCAGTAGCGCGTAGTGCATTTGGAATTTAACGTTCATGTTATTAGCAGATTGATTTCAACTTCAACGCTTAACTGCTGCAATGCGACACACATTTTGTCAAAGAGCCAACGTTTTAATGACCGACATAGACCGACGTGCTAATTAATCTGTCATTACTGTGTCGGTTCAAATAATGGAATGGAAGGAAAGTAGAGACTGTTTGGCCAGATTTTTGAGAAGGAACCCAGAATTTCATGCAAACAAAGCAATGACATTCTATTTCACAGACAACACAAAAAGGAAAACCCGCAATTTTTCAAAATGTTACATTACTTGTGACGTCGGAGATAATCTAGCGTGCCAATAATTTACGTAATGGTGTCTCTTTATATACCAAATATCAATTTTCTGCCTCGATTCTTGGATAGGTGATGTTGTTATTTACTTACATGGCTAATTTCAAGCAAAGTTGATAAATGACAAAGAAGTGAGGGTTATACAAGGTGACCCCTAAAAGCGGTACGATTTGGTTCGACCACCATAATCTTATTCATCGGCCAATTTCAATAATGTTTTCACGACCCTGAAGTAGAAATATGAGATTTTGAAACCGTACCAAGTACAACACTAAACGCATAATAAGCGCATTGTATTGCCTGTGTTTTTTATAAAGTCAACATTTACGCATTTACATCAAGGGGCGCTTAAAACAATACAGAGCGAACTGGGTTATGTAAAGAAATGCTTCGTCTAATAGAAATGGAGGACTAGTCTGTGACAGAGATTGTATTTTTCTGATCAATCACATGTTCATTTGTCTGGACATATCAACGATCAAGACATGAACATTTGGGCCCACGAGCTACCACAAGAAAAATATGACTTCAATATACGTGGACAAGCTGAAACAAATCAGTGGTTTTTCCGTTTTTTTAAGAGTATGTAAAAACCTCGAAAGTCAACTCTCAAATATACTTAAAGATGTTATATCAAAATAATACGGGGATATTTTAAAAAAAGACTACCTAACCTGAACAGAAACATTCGTAGAGAAGTTAAAGCTATTTCCTCGACACAATCAAACAAGTTTGCGAAAATTTGTTTGATCTCCTCGGGCGTGTTGTTGGAAACAGCGGGGAATGGGTGGAACATACCATCAATTATTAGGTATGTACAAAACAAATGGAATTTGTTTTCTTTAAAATTATATATCGCACTTAATAATGGCTAAGGTGGTTGAGAAATTATTAACACAAAATATATTTTTAATGAACTCAAGATGGCCGACGTTTCCACGACAATCGCATTCAATAATTGGCAAGTAACAATGATTGTTTTATTTTATCCAAATATCATATTTACTTGTATGGAAAATGCGTATCTATAAGTGCTTATTAAAGAAACAGACTCCAGGTGTGTAGCTCCTCCTCTTAAACAACCAAAACGTAAAGTTACAACTCCTTTTTCCCAGACTATCAAGCGTGGAGAATCCATTTACTTTGAGACAAGATATTTTCTTTGAAATCGAAACAACTACTAGAAAGACAACAAGACCAACAAGGTGCACAAATATTTATGAGAAACTAAAAATATCATTACAAACCGGAAAACCCCCGTACCTGGGTAGTTAACGGTGCGTGTTGGCAGAACATGTTCTGTGGAGTGCCAATCCCAATATTATAGAATTTATTTTATGTTCGGCGGGTTGTTTGCTTACGATTTCAATCTGTTTAGAATTTATATTTTGTTTCTGGTTATTCTTTTTGGTTTGACTGGTTTTTTTGGTGCTTTTGTTTGTTTGTTTGGTTGGGTTTTTGTGTATGTGTGTGTGTGTGTGTGGGGGGGGGGGGGGTTGTATTTATTGTTGTGCCCGACATCCTTAAAAAAAGAAAAAAGGAATTCAATGCTTGCACTTTCGCAAACTCAATAATCAAGCTTGTATGTACTTTTGATGGGTCGTAATAATGTTGTTGTAAACCCAGTAGAATGGTCTACCTGAGAATGAATGGAACTCCTGTTCACTTATTGATACTTCAAACTGTGCCGAATAAATAGTTATCTCGACAACCATAAATAATGTCATGTTACATATCAAATTACTACTACCAATGAAATAGACAATACTGGTGATAAAATAGTTGTGTTTTGCGGTGAAGGGGTTAACACGGAACATTTTTCAGCTTTACGGTGAAGGGGTTAAAACTCTAGCTTCGTGGTTGATGCGGTCGCTTTGGAATGCAGTCATTCCGGACCGGGTGGGAAGTTGTATTCGTACTTAGCAAGGGAGGCAAGAAAAGAACCAATGGTTTATAAACTATTATTTGAATTAATATGATATAAATGAAAAACAAACCCCGTCCATTGTCGTGCATACTTTTGATAAGTGGTCATGGTCACCTGCGTCTAGTTTGACTGAATAGAATACGTCAAATAAAAAATGTTTGCTTTCATCCCCTGTGACTATTTTGTTGTGTTTCTATAATTGTGTCGCCGCAACCCTTTCGTTTATGGAAGAAACTAGTATCTTAAGTTGTTGTTATCAATGATTTATGTGCAGCAGTTTTCCTCAGCTGACCTGAGCTAGAGGTCATCCAATTGTTATCATCGTGACTGCACTCACTTCCGGCAACAGGATATGGGGCGTTGATACTATGATATTATAATGTCTGGGTCAGATACCAGTTAAAATCGAACTATTGGCCTTCTGTTATTCCATTGCTAAAACGTGTTCTTGTGATAAGAGTGAAACAAAAAGATTTACTAAAAATTAAATATTGATTTTAAAACCATAAAGACATTGGTTTATAAGGTATTCTATTATTCAGCTAGCTAAAAGTTTTGAAATAGCATGGGCATTAGTGAACACATCAGGTTTTCTTAGATTTACAAAAGTAAGAATATTGCGTATTGAATATCATTCCAAAACGCATTTGTATAAATCGCGTTTTGAAAATGAGTGTCTTAACATCTGTCACAGATTCCTAAGTTTTGCACTGCAAAAAGAGGTTATCATCTATTATCAATTACTGAAAACAACAGTGATATCGTGTTTATTACTGAAACCTGGTTCTTACGGAGGGGGACGAACCCTATCAATCCGATTTGACCCCTTTAGGCTACAAGCTGCACTCAAACCCAAGAGCCAAGCGTAGCGGTGGTGGTATAGCCATAATATTGTATAAGTCTAATTTTAAATTAAAACAACAAGATATTGCAACTTATTCGTCATTTTAATGTGCTCGATTTTAATAGCTTAACCGATTCCTTAATCGACAGCACAGACCGCGTGATATTTGTCGGAGATTGTATCGTGCACTACGGTGATGAGAACGACACATGTGCCTGTTCGTCGAGTATCATTATAGAAAACCACAACCTAACTCAACTTGTCACATCGCCCACGCACCAACTGGGTAATACCATTGACTGGGTTATCACCAATAATGACATCGTGAAAAAACTAATCGTCACTGACAAATTAAGCATATCAGATCACTCGGTAATAACATTCACCGTCATGACGTCAGACGCCCATGGCCCATCAAATGATAAACTTCAGATCACATCCAGCAACCTCAAAGCCATCAACTTGGAAAAATTCAACAACGACATAACACACGAATTCGGTTCGAGAAATTCGATCAACGCTGACACGTTTAATTCCACCTTATGCGAGATTCTGGATCCCTTCGCACCACTCACCACCAAAACCGTGCGCAAACGTTCGTCGGCCCCATGGATCAACGAAGATATCATCCTTGGAAGGCAAGAAAGTAGAGCTGCAGAGAGAAAATGGCGGAAAGGTGGTCTAGACGACGACATAAAACGCTTCATCCACTTGAGAGACAACACTACAAAGGCCATAACAACTACGAAGAGAACATTCTATTCTGCTGAAATTGAAAAGTGTTCTACGACAAAAACTCTACTGGGTATCGTCGCTTAACTATGTGGTAGGGCAAGTCAGACGCACTTGCCCAGTAATATTCCTTCAGATCGGCTGCCTGATATGTTCGTGTCTTATCTTAACGATAAAATAACACATCAGGGCAAAACTTGATGAGTCGAATGAGGATATTTACCAACCTGTAGCCACTGTGCAGTTTGAGGGACCAGTGTTTGAATAATTTAGATTAGTGCCTGCAGAAGAAATTAAGAATGTCATACTTTCCTCCCAGCCCAAATCATGTGAACTTGATGCTATTCCAACAAGGTTATTTGTTACGTTTCTTAATTCAACTCTCGAGTACATCACCGGTATTATCAATTGCTCCCTATCTTCTGGAACCAACCCCGGGTGTTATAAAAAAAGCTATTGTTTTTCCTCTACTTAAAAACTACTGGCCTATTTCTAATCTTTCATTTGTGACTAAGATCTTAGAAAAAGTTGTATTGAAACAACTTAAGGATTGCATAACACATAACGACCTTGTT
>JARFNW010145463.1:0-10002 GCA_031763155.1 Dirona albolineata | reverse complement strand
TGAAATTAAGTTGATGATAATATAAGCTTTCTTTAGACCTGAAGAATGATATCCTATTTACTTCGCCAGGGACATTTTTCAGCACACTTTTTGGTTAACATAGGTACTACATAAAGTAAAGGAAGGGAAGAAAGTTTTGTCAGGCAATGTGAATTGTGTCCCCTTATACCGATCTCTCCCCCCCCCCTCCCCCCCCCCTTTCATGGCTTGGTACTTGGTACGTACGAAGCTATCATAAAAATCGGATCGGTGCCTCTTTTATATATCATATCAATAGAAACCGAACTGTCGTTTTTTTTAAGAAGTGGAAAGGGTAGACCTCTCGGTTTATCATTTTGTAAACCACCAACAGAATGGTTCGAGGATTTCCTTAAGAATTAAATAGTGTATGAACAAGCAATGAACGAAGTACCCCAGTTACTCGTGGTAGTGGTAAGTGTCATTCTCTATAGACATTATTCAGTACTAAATGTCGCATTATAAATCCATTAACAATAATAATGATATAGTTTATTATCACCACCTCTTTGGCGCTATGTATTATGTATGTACATTGGAGTTTAACCAATTTCTGGATCAATAGACATCTAGATAGTAGGCAGGGCCGTGGCACATATTCGAATGGTCCGACGGTTTAGAAAGTCTTGAGATTTCTTCTTCTTTGCAGACGGTATTGGATATTATAAGAACTGAACATAAAAAGAGACAAACCTGACCTGTCATAGGAAGAGGTTACTGGGGGAGTGTCTATTGCAGTAGGCAACGTAGTCGTGTTAGGATGCATAGGTCTGGGGTTTGAATCTCATACGGGAAGGATCTCGTGACTTGTCAAACTTGTCAAGGCATTACCCTGAACTGTATCATCTGGTCGAGATATTGATGGAACGCCAGATCTTCCATTCACTCATGCAAGTCTTCAGCTCGCTTGCAGTCAGACCAATGTCTTTCCTTAGCAGGTCTACGTAGCTAAGCTGTTGTCCTCCACGTTCTGATTGCCCATGGGTTGGAATTACGGTTACCGGTTGTCGAGGTAACAATTTGGCATGGCAAAGACGGTGGCAACAATAGGACATGAATGGCAAATATTGTCATTCTCAGGTGGTCTAGAGCATAACAAGGAATGAGGCACATTGTTTTGGTCGTAGTAAAAGGGTTAAAATAGATGGGGTGCTTTTTTATCAATACCCATTGCTTATTTCAGTGTTAACTTTAAAAAAAAATGAAAAGCAAAAATCTTGAACTGCTGACAACCAAACAGGACATGGATAGATTTAGATATTAAAAACTTCGACATTGGCCCACAGGCAATGAGCGAAAAACTGAATCATTTAAAACGTAACAAAAAATAAAATCCTATTATTATGTGAACTAAACAAAGCAACAAGAAAACAACAACAGCAAAAGAAACCCCGAGAAACGAAAAACAAAAACAAACAAAAACGCTCCAAACTTTGAACTCCTGTAACTTCAAAACGGTTTATAATTATCGTTTTCAGCTTCGGATGGCGAAAATATCAATAATTTCCATGTCGCATTAAAAATTCAATACATTATTTTGAAAAAATAACGACATGATAAGAAATGTTGACAACGCACCATGTTTTGTAAATATCAGGGGTTAAAAATGTTATTGATCTGTTTTACTCACAAGTTAATAGTTTGAAGTTTGTGTTGAGCCAATTTGCTCTTTGCGCATTGCATGCAATTTCCAATATTTTCTTTCGAGAATTTATTGCTTTTAGGATTTCTTCGATTCAGTTTGTTTTGTTTTTTTCCCCAACATGTCTGTAACTTGTTTGTTTCCGTTCATCAGCTATAAAGGGTGTGCCTCTCTCTCTCTGAAAATAGTTTTTCATTCAATGATTTCAGATGCTCTCTTTGCATGTAGTTTTCAATATTTTCTTTCGAAAATGTATTGCCTTTCTGATTCTTCAATTTTGTTGGGGGCTATTTTTTCCCCCACACATGTCTGTAACATTTTTGCTTCCGTTCATCAACTGTAAAGCGTGTGCTTCTCTCTGAAAATACTTTTCAACTTTTCGTCGTATGTTGTATATTGATAAAGGGGAAACCCGAAACGTTTATTCCTACTGTTTATTGTCATTCATAGGAGCCTGTATTAACTACATCCCAAATTATTATCTTTGTTGTGAAACGGACCCCGTCGATGTGGATACAATACTCTCTGTTACCTGTTTTAACTTCGAAGCTTTACCAGTTTTCCTTGTTTTTTTCATACCTTCTATCTAGAGTTAATAAAGGGTTTGTCATGTAAGAAGGGGATGGGCAAGTTGAGAGATCATTTCGGTGGGCTTGGTATCTTTAAAGCGGATCTTTGTTTTGTTACTCCATAAAATGCCAGCTAATACCATAACTTTTTTTTTGGACTTGTTTGAAAATCTTTGGGCTTTTTTTTTTTAACGGAGTGTCTATTTCGGCCATGTGGCCCCTTATACGGAGTGTCTATTTCGGCCATTTGGCCAAAATAGCCTACGAGCTATTTAGGCCATGTAACTGAATTTTAGCCAATGAGCGTGGGGCAACATCATCCAGCAGCAAAGAAGGCCTAGTCCACGTTCTCTTTGCAAGATGGCGGCTCCCATGCTCATAGACACAACTGATGTGTTCTTAAAGTATTTTTTTTTTTAAATCGTTTGATTCGTTGGATGCTTTCGAAAAATGACCAAAATAGCCCACAGACTATTTCGGCCACATGGCCAAACCAAAAAAACCCCTGCCTAAACATTTACCAGCATTGACCACATAATGTCGCTTTAAAAATTTAACAAAATGGCGGCGAACACTATTCAACACAACTATGTCCGCAATATTTATTTAGACTTTTCCTGGCCACTATCACATGGCCAAATCATGGGCACTATTTTTTTCAGTGTATTTTTCAAATTATGCAGCTACACCGATATTTTAGGGACGTAACTCAATGTATTCTTAAATTACATAAATAAATCTATGGTTATGTCCCTTTGAGGAATAAACTCTATATTATATTGCAAAAACAAGTGGAAATGGTATAGCTTCGAAGTTAAAACAGGTAACAGAACAAAGTACGTTTCGGATTTCCTCTTCAGCAGTCAACAAACACAATACACAAAAACACAAAACACAAAAGTAAGGCAGCTCAAGTTTTATTGCATGGACTTTGACAAACGGAAAGGAACAAACACCGAGCAAATTACATTTTATATCAAACTTGTCCAGTCATCTTTATTTCGTCGAAACTAACTAATTGGTTTTTTTTACAAGCTCCGTTCAGTATTCAAAACAAACACAGGCTCCGCCCAAATTGCGCTAATTGTGAAATTAATGAGACTGACCGACGTTTATTCCATTGCGTCCATAATTTGATTATGATTTCTTGTAGAGAAAGGGGAGACCCAAACAGGTAAAAACCGTTGGATGGGTTTTTCCATTTCCCCGAGGTCGTTCTATTGTGAGTAAACAGGACCATAACAAACAACTTTCCAATGGTGAATAAGGAATATCATGAATTGTTTTCGGTACTTCCCGAATAGCAAGGTCAAGTTGGTGGAGAAAACCCTCTAAAGATCTTGTCCTATACGACCCCTGTACCGGTATACAAATAATGATGATACGATAATAAGATAATACTTTGTTTTCATCCCATTAGGGAAATTCATTTACAGACGTGTATAAAAATTACAACATATATGTTATAGATATATACGCATAAGATATGGAGCATCACAGTATTGAAATAAATAATAATACATGAATAATATATGTAAATAAATGAAAAGGGAGCGGGCACCGAAGGTCTAGTAGACAGAATGATAGTGGGATAATGTAACAGTGCCAGTCAGAGACAAGAACAGACAATAGAAACAAGATTTCTGTCGACCGGGGGAATCGAACCCATTATATTTTGTAAATACGTATCTTCAAGGTATATTAAAAACAAGTATTTTAGTTATCAACGTTCGTCAGATAAAAAAAATGTAAGGTGACGAGAGAGGTCGTGTCTCTAAAATGCGGCGAAAACCCAGCAAACGCCATTGTCTTCTGTCGCCTATCTGCTGCCTGATATCTAGCACACTACCAGGAGTTTTATTCTTCTACTTCCTTTTTTCGGTTTCGTTCTTCCAGCAGTCCACGGTGAGTCTATTTCGGTATTGTTTTCATTTACGGTCAGGTCCGATGACTTCAGTGGTTTGGAAATAGTCACGTGGGAAATAAATCCAACAGAGCTTAAGTCCCTCGACACTTTCCACCGCAAACAATTGAGTCGACTGCTAGGCACCTAGTGGGGAGACAACCCCCCCCCCCCCCCCAGTAAAGATGGACTCGACACCAGATGGCGTTGGTTGCCTATTAGCCCCCGGATTAACGAAGCTAGACAACGTCTGACTACTCGGACACGTTCATCGTCCTGGCCCAGAAACGTCGGCACAACTGGGAATGGATGTGGTCTACTTTGGAGATGAAGGAACTAAGACCATGGTACCACAGCAGCCAGGCCACCAACCAACCTGGCAACCCTGACCTCAGACGTATTTCATCTTTGTCCTCACGGCGTTAACTGACTGTGTACGTGCCTTTAGGGCAGATTTAGACAAGGTGTCAAATGTAGTTAGTTATATTTTGTTTAGTAATCGCGTCATGCATTAGTAGAACAAATTATGATGATTTATGACCGCTTAGAGGTTTTTTTTAACTTTTGTCCGATTATTATTTAGGATATCGATTATTATTTAGGATATCGATTATTATTAGGATATCGATTATTATTTAGGATATCGATTATTATTTAGGATATCGATTATTATTTAGGATATCGAATAGAGGCTACGCATCATTCTGAGCCAAAAAGTGATCGCATTTTGAAAAAATGTGGCGGTTACACGGTTAGCGCCGGACACCACCGATTCATAAATTCCCCTCCATACAGGTTTCATTGAACATTAGTACATACTACTTTATTACTTCCGGTTGATAAATAAATTGCCACTTTGTCTTTAGGGCATAATATATTTCGAAAACGACGGAAATATCCCTAGAGTCAACCGTAGAGGAGCGCCACAATTTGGCAATCGGAGATATTTTATTGCTAAAATCCACAAGGCCGTCATGGTCATTACAACGTCTTACCCTTATCGGACACCGTTCCTCCTTATACATCCTAGGTCTTCGTCTTGGGTGCCTGAGCTGATATTTTTTATTGGTTATGTTAGGTGTTTCCAGCTTAGACTATCACCCGCACATACTTCATCCTAAACCAATGCGATAAAATAGAAAAAAATTAAAACATACCAAAGGCATTAATTACTGTCTCTCAATATGAGGTGTGCAAAAAGGATGCAAAAAGGTGTGAACAGAAAAGTGAAAATGGTGTAGCCCCAAGAACAAAATAAGTAACAAAACAAAGAACGTTTCTGGATTCCCTTCGTCAGCTTACAATCATATAACCCATAGAACACACACTGATGCTGCCAGCTTGAGATCACCCTACCTGCATGAGTTGTATGTTTTATGTGCGTGTTAGCTTATGGAGGGCAAACTAGAAGCGTTCTTTGTTTTGTTACTTCTTACACTGGGAGCTACACATTTTGACTTTTTTTCTGCACTTCCTCCTATTTGGATGTTAAGCTTCTGGCAGCCCTCATTCCTTCTGTCTCCCAATAAGATGACAGGAACGATAGGAGAGAAGCAAGGAAGGACGTAAACATTGTATCTCAAATCTAACGGACCCCCCCCCCCCCCCGCTCTCCACTATAACAGCAGGTCATGGCTATTTTTAGTCATCAAACCGTTTTCTGACATTGATATATTTGTCTCCAGGTTGAAAACTTACATTAAGTATAACTTGCGAGCAGACGACATGTATGTTGAAAAAACTTATTTTTAACTTATTATAGCTGTTAATCTACGAACTGAACTATCACCAGCATATTTTCTGTAACTTTGAATCCTCGTTCATAATTACCTTAGGCACAGGGTTTCCACAATAAATACGATTGATTATTTATTCATTTGATTACGATCCGTCCGGCGACAGAGATTGACATATAAAAACGTCGTTAAACAACATTCTCTGTATCCTCGAGAATAAATTTTAATGTTCTCAATGTTTCGAAATAGTGAAAAGAACTGCCCCCATAAATTTTGCAGCAAAGCCATCTTGTCATGTATCTATGCAAAGGTTAATGGTAAATGGAAAACGTGATAGATTTGATATGTCGCTAGCGGAGTAGTGGGTTGTGATGATGATTTTGACGAAGACGAGGACGACGTAGATGACGATGACGATGATGATGATGATGATGACAATGACGATGACGATCACGATGACGATCACGATGACGACGACGATGACGATGACGATGACGATGATGATGACGATGACGATGACTATGACGATGACGATTACGGTGACGATGACGATGACGATGACGTCGTCGATGACGATGACGATAATTGATGACGATGACGACGACGATGACGATAACGAGGACGACGTCGATGACGATGATTATGACGATGACGATGATTATGACGATGACGATGACTTATACGATGATGATGACGACAACGACGTTGATGACGATGACTATGACGATGACGATGATGATGGTCGTGGTGGTGGTGGTAGTGGTGCGGCCGCGACGGAGGGCGGTTGTGGTTGTGGTTGTGGTCATACATTAGTCAACGCCATGATTTAGTTCACCTCAAAAACGTGTTCTAGAAACTAATTCAAATGTGATTTTCAATGAATATTTACACAATGTGATTTTAATGATCGAAATGTTACTTCTGAGAAACGTAAGCCAAGTATAATTATGTTCATGATTTTGAAAATGAATCTAACGCCGCGTTAGAGATATGTAATCAATACATCCTTTTCCCCCTGGAATTATATCTAGAGGCTACATGTTTTCTACATGGATGGCAGTGTACACGTTATTAGATATACATGCCGTGATTACTTGGTGCATAACGAATTTGTTTACAGTTGGATTGATTGTATGACGTTTATTTGCATACTTTATCATTTCCTTTCTACCTTTCTGTGTAAGGTTAAGTGCGGACGAACTCTCGCCATTGATCTTTATCCAGAGTCTCCCTCTTTGCATCCAAATACCTATATCCCCTCTTTTCAATTTGCATACCATACGACATTATTTGTATGCCTCGTTGGTAAAATGTCCACAATTTCTATTATGACTGTTGGTGTTGGGTGAACACCATAGGCTACAATACCATGTTGTCTGGTTCAGATAAGAATAATATGTGTTGCTACTTCATGAACCAAACCAGGTTATTAGCACAGTGGGCTGATCCTCTGCTTGCCTTAAACATCTTGATCCATAGATTTTCCAGCTCTGTATCAGGCCCATGTGTACTAGTGGGGCAGAGACTTGTATTTAACCAGTTAACCACTTCATACAGTCTCGGGACCACCTTTGTGTCTCGCCGAGGACAGGGTACAAGACAGAGGGCATCCATGCGCAGGCAGATCCAGGTAAAACGTATTCAGGTTAAGTGCAGAAACGGTGGGAATTTTACCAAAGAGGCATATAAATTGTATATATTATATTGATTGGTGGCTGTCGGGTTGATTATGTAATTAATGGCATCTATTGACATAGCCCACGGAATGATTATACTTTATAAATCAATACTGGCGTTTGATTAATCATAACATGACACGACCTCATCCCATTAGACACATTACAATACGTTGAAAAAAAAACTACATACAAAATATCACTTGTTACTATCATCCATTAATTCAATCAGATCATCATCACCATGTCATGATGACATGTACATTACTTCAGTTCGTGATTGCATCTTTCATCTTCATCGTGGAAAAGTTCCTCCCAATGCCTGTTGTATAATGTGTTTGTGTATTTGTTTGTTCTTCATCATTGTAATGTCCTTGCATGGAATGACCGAGTGGACGAAAAAAGGAAACAGGGTTGGTGAGGGAAAGAGATTTAGATTCAGTCTTATTCCTGACATTTCGAGTTCAAATTATCTCGACTATCATATCCATTTGAAGGGTGCAAAGGGGGACAACTAGTGATGTCACATTTGACAAGACAATTTTCATTTTCTCACATTTCATTTATTTGAAATGTCAAGTGTCTACAATATATTATTACAAAGGCAGTTGAACACTTTATGCTATTAAACAAAAGACACTGTAGGAAAGTGCTTCCTTTTTAACCCAGTAAGTCTCCAACGTTTAATTTTCAGCTTTCTCAAATGGATTAACCAAATTCCTATTGGCCTGATTTACTGCTTACCATTCCAGTAAGTACCCCCCCCCCCCTGGTCTGACTTACTGCTTACTATCCTCAGTAAATAACCCCCCCCCCCCCTGGTCTAAACTTACTGCTTACCTTTCCAGTAAGTAACCCCCCCCCCCCCCTGTGACGATATGGCCACCACTTCATGATATTTTTCTGTCCGACTTTTCTTCATTTCTTTCAGTCAAGTGCTAGGGAGGGTCCTTGGGTATATGTATAATATGCAATCTGTATCTATGATTACGCTCGAAATTATTTCTTAAAAAACACATTGATTAATAATATTTCTATGATATACAGTTGATAATACATAGACGTTTCGGGGTTTCCCTTTAACAATAAAACAGTTCACACGCTAACAAAACGTTAAACGTATATCCTTAAAACATATTTAATTCTTCATTTTTTATATGCCTGACCTGAATGGAACTCATCACTTTTAACGTCAAAAGTCGATGACTACTTACAGTAACGTGGTGAGGATGCTGGAAGTCAAGTAAAAGGTAAAAAATAGTTGTATAGTTTCTATGTATGGTAGTGTACAGCAATTAATGTTTCGGATTTTTCCTTTATCAAAAAACATACGACGAAAAAAAGATATACGATATTTTTTTCAATCGTATGTTTTAAAAAAAAATAAGTGGACATTCGAAACGTCAATTACTGTACAATGTCATACATAGAAGCTTGCTATATTTCCAACTATTATTCACAACTTGCTGTGCATTGGTCATCAGAAGAATCATCAAAAATAGACACAATGTAACTAAATTGGGCATCTAGCTGTATGCTGACCGGGTGGAGAAGGGTTTGGGCGAAGGACTTTCTGGTTGTCCAGACTATGATTCCGTCCCTCCATCTTGGATCGACGGTGTGAGAATGACACGAGCTGGGATGTGTTTGATTCAATTATGTTCCTCTGTCTTCGGCTCACTCGTTCATAATATTTTCTTTCCACACACACACTTCCAGTTTTGCAAAACCATTTTTTTGTACCCAAGCTGGAATGGTTGGTCGTATTGAAGGTGATGTGTGGTAGGAAAGAGAAAAGTAAGTCCTTAAAAGCCTCGGGCTCCATATGACCGGTGCTTATCCCAGTTTCAGTAGCGTAAAAAGGACAGAGTGACACAATTAGGTATCCCATTTGTATAGGACGCTGGTCTATCGCAGATGACTTCCCCAGTTGTAAGCTGGTTCCCATTTCTACACCTGGGTCGAGTGAGACAATTGGAGTAAGTTGCTCGTCCTAAAACAGCAACTAGATACTTAGGGCAGGATCCGAACTCACGACTTTCGTCATAAGTGTCCGCTGTCTTAACCACTGCGCCACCTCGAATCCTACATATTGTAATTATGCGGTCGAAAAATATCAAACTGATTCAGGTTTGTGTACTGAGTAGAAGATTACGTATTTCAATAACTCAAAACTCACCTTTATAACTATTTATATAAGATATAAGGTTTACATGTAGGTCAGTCTATGTGTTGCTTGTTACGTTATTAAACGTGTATAAAATTTTAATATTGATTTTTAGTTAATATGTAGACAATTGTAAGTGCCCCCCCCCCCCTCCCATTATTGTAAAACTCTTTGAAGTTTCGAAAATATTAATTTTTTTATTGATTTTTTTAATAATAAATTATTATTATTATTATTATTATTATTATTATTATTATTATTATTATTATTATTATTATTATTATTATTATT
>JARFNW010145431.1:0-10003 GCA_031763155.1 Dirona albolineata | reverse complement strand
CAATGGACGTCTAGACTTAGACTGCTACCAGTATTTAGTATAGTATAGCAGGCTAGTCTACTTTTTGTTTGCTTATATAAAAAAAATGCTTTGAACTACTTTCTCAGTTTGCCGAAAAGTTCAGACAATTTAGAAATTGGTCATTTACAGGTCTGGGGAGGGTTTTTGGGGGTTTTTTTCTCTCCATTTACTTTGTTCATATTCTCAACATAGCAGACAGCCCAAATTACGAGCTGCTGCTGAATTTTATTTTTAGTGTTTTGTTTTAGACAGAAGGGCAAGAGCTCAAACAGTGGCTGGATTAGTATAGTAAAGTAATTTTCTTCTCTCTAAAATTTTTGATAAATCATAAGCGTTTTAAAGTATCAATCTTTTCTTTAAAATTTGCTGATCATCTTCTAAGTTGTTGAAGGGCTGTGGTCAAATTCTGTTTGATGAATATGATATTTACTTTAAGAGTGAAAAGGACTATCAAATGATGGAGTGTAAATATTGAGGAATCTTGAGTGTACAATGTGTAACGAACATCTATGCAACTATTTTTATATTTTGAATTATGACGCTGCTGCAAATCTGGAAGTGAATTGATATTATTAATTATATTGATTTGTAATCCAGATCATAATGGTGTCTTTTGATTCCACTGTTTATGAATTCTGCTTTTGAATTCCCCCTTTTTTTTCTTTTTTTTTTTTTGTTGAAAAAGAACTGTACTACTATATGGCATTTGTAAAGATATTATATTTAAATTAGCACATTTTTCATGTGATACCTTATGATATAAAATTTCCAACCTTATATCGTTTCAAAATATTTTCTCATGCTGAGGGGTTATTGTAGGTTTCAATATGATTTTGTTTACCATGTATGTAATGTTGAATATTTATTTTATTTTATTTGTTTGTCAAAAACCATCCTCTTCAGCAAACTTGTAATCAGTTCAAATTGTAAATTTGCTGAAACAATTTGTCTTGAACAATACG
Organism: Dirona albolineata; assembly: GCA_031763155.1. Lineage (NCBI taxonomy): Eukaryota > Metazoa > Mollusca > Gastropoda > Nudibranchia > Dironidae > Dirona > Dirona albolineata. The sequence goes on along the minus strand of JARFNW010145431.1, from coordinate 9,020 downwards.
CAAAGAAAATTTTCTACCAATTTTGTTGTGCTGCTGAACTTCCTTGTCAAATTCATGTTTTCACGCTTAAATGCACAGACAATGAATGGACACACTTTGTTTTATTCATCATGTTCACACATGCAAGATCAAATACACACATGCACACACACACACACACATACATATATTCACTCATACACATACAGCTTAGCAAAGTGCAATACCCTATGAAAACTATTTAAACATGCAATCTTTACGAATTGAATTACAAATCACAAAATATGAACGCAGTTTGTTCTGTGACATAACATTGAATAATTGGTTCTGTTCATTCACCACGTCTATCATCCAATATTTGACTGCTTTAATTACTAACTCTTCACCCACAGAAAGTTTCCCTCAAGCTCTTCTCTCAACTTCTATCCCTTATCAAACAGAAAATAAGGAAAATACTTCTCTTTTTTTTTTCATTGACGTATTCCCAATACATATTTTTTTCCCCAAAGCCTGTAAAATATTAGAATCAATAAAGTTCTCCACATTTTTTTTGTAATTGATTAAATCTGAGGTCAGAATTTTCTTAGTTCATTTTTTTCATCCACTGGAAAACATTAAATTGAAAGACAAAAGCATATCAAATACACCACAAAATGATTTATTTGCAAAAACATACACACCCCTTTAATGTGTGATTTTAAAATTGTATGTTGCCCAGCTTGTTTTCTAAAGCTCAAATTAGTTTGCGATTCACAGGGACTTTGCTAGTATTGAATTGAATTGGGTTTTATTCAGGAAACAATTGCCCATGTATTCTTTGCTAGTAGCTACCAAGTAAGACATACGTCATGTCAGTGATGACAATTTCTGGGACTAAAATCTTGAGTAATACAGAGGAGTAGGTTATATAATCTCATGCTGTATGGTTCACAGACTCAACTGGCGGATCACCGGCTTATCCTAAATGCCTTATCCAGCTGTTTGGATATGGATACGGCAACACAAATTTGGATCTGTTTGATTGTGATGTGGATTTGGTTTGGATGTGCATGCCTCAATCACCATTCATGATTTATCTGAGCTGGGCCCAATATTGCTAATTAGTAATGTTGGAGATGATGCACAATAAATGCAAATGTTTACATCAGTTAAATGGAAATGAGAGTGCTGGAAATGAATTATGCTTTGAATGTTAGTCACTAAGTGAACATATTATTTTCGGAAACGGATATAATCGGCCATTGTCATTAGGTAATTGAAAATTCCCATTGTAATATGCCTGGGAACGTTTTACAGAATTCTGCAATGAAATGATAATACCTTTCTTTCTTTTTTTGTTCTCTTCTTCTTTTCTGTCTCCCTTCCGTTACTTTTGCTAAACTTAACTTTGCCAGTATAATTTAATAAAGCCTTTGTCTTCTGTGTTTTTAGTTAAATAGATAGGTGGGGGGGGGGGGGGGGGATGAGTATTGCTGGGGTATTGAATACTTTCTGATCTGTGGTATGCCAAAATTTTTATAATGTCATTCATTTTCCATTTAGTCATTCATGATTTGTTTCCAAGTAATTTCTGTCAATAGATCTTTAATCATATACAGCTGGTATGTATTCTGATTGAAAGTGTCTAAGATAATCTCTTTGTGATAAGAGCTGGGTTAGAAGATAAGGGGTTGAAGTAATGTTATTTTAAACTCCTCAGTTAAGACAGAAATGCAAGAACAGTTAATCATAATCACCTACTCTGCCAAACTAACAGTTTAGTAAACACAGACCTGAGTTGCACCCCTCTTATTAATGGTTTATGATACAACTGGAGTGTTTTGCAATAGATAAAGATGAATAAATGGAAGCAGGGATCAACACCATGTCTGTTATTACAGGATTTGTTATAACTAGTCCTGTTTTTAGCTCTGGCTACACCATGCCTGTCATAAGCTCCGTCTACACCTTACTTTCTATCCACATTGATTGTCATCTGATGTCACAGCTTTGTTCAAACTTTCATATCATATCATCTAGTAAATAGAATTTGTCAGCACATAGAATAAAAATATTTGCATCATTCATGTTTTTAGTTGTAGAACTAAACTCGTACCTTGTTCATTGCCATAATAATATTTCCTGTGTGGATTTTCCTATCATCCTTGTTTACGTTCATAACTTGTATATGAAATATATATAATTATATTCTACCATAAAACTGTTTATGATATACGTAATAAAGAACTATATTTCGTACACTAAGTATTTCGACATTTTCTTCTTCAACCCTTGGTTAAATTATAATTGTTGGTGTGTCGTGATGTGGTCTGGTAGTGTGATCTTGATGCATGTTTTGAACAGTTCACTGGAGGTATAAGCTTACTTTTTATGAACCTAATATAATGTAAAAACGCCATTGTTTAGATACATATTTATAAAATAGCGTCCTTCGTGTAGTGGAAACTTCTTTCACTTTCGGATGCTGAGGTCTTGGGTTCGAATCCCCAGGACGGAGGAGATAACTTTGGTCCTTGTAGAGTTTTCAAATATTTTTCCAAGTCCTGATGCAGATGGACTGAAAGCAGGAGGTGCCGCCTTTGATGTGTACTGTGTTCTTACGGTCAAAATAATTTACTCCAATTGCCTCACTCGACCCAAGTGTAAAAATTGGTACCAGCTGACAGCTGGGGAAGTAATATGTGATAGACCAGAGTCTTACCCGAAGGGTGACGTATTGTCACTTTGACGGTTTCACGCTACAGAAACCGGAATAGGTGAAACGCATTTGCTTGGTTTTTCCATTTCCCACAGATTGGTCTATGGTGGTGAAAATGACTGTTGCAAACAACTTTCCAATGACGAATAGCTTTTTTTTTCGATGTGCCCCGAATATCAAGGTCAAGTTGCTGGAGAAAATCTTTTAATGATCTTGTTCTGTAAACAAGGCTCTTAATGAAGGAAGGACTAATGTCAACAAATGGCAATAAAATCTAAGTTTGAAAGTTTTATAGAGATAAAACAGCAAACATCAAATTAAAATCAGAAAAATGTGAATTAATAGCATTGGTAACTCATGTAGTCTATATCTAATGTTATTTGTCTCACCATATTATTCCTGCAATATGACTAAAAAAGATTGCTGGTCCAACAAAACGAAACATAATATTTGTCTTAAATGTGACTTTTAAAACAAAATAGCTCAAGGACAGATATACGTTTTGCATGAAATAACTTAGCCTTTTTTATATTTTTCACCATATCGTTATTTAGTCATACTGCATGTCATTATTGTGCAAGCAAATTTACTACATCATTGCGAAACCTGACCAATGTGTTTTGACCTAACAGCAAAAGGTTCTAATGTGTTCTCTTGCTCTCTAAATCTAAAATAAATCATGCGGCTCCCTACAGAAAGCTTACAAAACAAGATGTCATGACTTTGATGTCCATCACCAACTCTGTTTAGGTATACAATCTATGTATGAATGATTTAATTGTCCTCTGTTGTAACCTACTTGCTTTATCTTCAACAAGACGACCAGACTAATGGATCATGATTGCTTGTGAAGATCTTTCTTGCAAACTACTAATACCTAAGCATGATCGTAAAAGCACTTAACATACGATTCCAATGTTCTCCACGTATTTAACAGAACGTCGTCTTCTTTCACATGCTTTAGAAAATTATTTATGTTTTGTGTTTGTTTTGGGTTTTGTTGAGTTTTTGTTTGGTTGGTTGTTTTTTGGGGGGGGTGGTTTCTTTTTTATTGGGGGGGGGGGGTTGTTTTGTTTTGTGTGTTTTCTTTTTTCTTTTTTTCTTTTTCTTTTTATTTTTACGTCTTGCTATTTGTAATCTTTATAATCCGTGCCTCTTCCTCAATAGTTATTCTTATACACTTAAAACGAAGAACTCAAACAAATAAAACAGTACTGTTTCTTAAAGAGTGAGATATAACTAAGTCGATAAAATGTGAAGACAGCATAGATTATAACTCTAATCACGAATACATGCCACGAAACAATTATTCTAATGAGTACAAGTATTTCACGTTTTTTTTAAAGAACCAACCAGACGTTAGTTTTGTCAACAGTTTATTTTTATAACATAACATCAAGTGATTATGCAAAAAAGAGGACAATGTGTTTTCGTTCATTCAACAAGAGCTTAGAGTAGACGGATATCAAATATCGTCCGAAAGTGACAGTGATATAAGATTTTAAATCAGGCGGAGGCTCTTATCAATTAGTCTGAAATTCACAACAACAACAAAACGTTTCTGGGAATACTAGACAGTGTCGTCACTGTGAGGTCACTGTATGTTATTTTGGTTTGAGATTACTTTTTTTCGTCTTAAGGAGGAATTGCTATTTTTTAGAAACCAGCAATGTCCCTGTGAACTTGAATCAAATAGAAAATATCTGATAGATGTAAATCAATAATGAAATCATTTATATCGATACCAACTATGACAATAGCAAACACAGATACAATCACATTTTTAGTTTGGTTATTTGGTTGTTTTTTGGTTTTGTCTTTCGGTTTGTTTTTTTTTTGTGGTATTTTTTGTTTTTCAAAACGTATTTCATTGGGGGGGGGGGTTGTACTATTGAATAATGTGAGTGATTTTGAATCAAACTAACAGTGGTCTGACAAAACATAGTTCGATCAAAAGCCAAGCAGCTTCCTCTAAATATCATTGAATTCAATACCAAGGTATACAAACTAGAAAAAGCTGCACATTTTAACCTTGTTTGTGAAATCTTTTAGAACGGTAATAAATGAATTTCACATCCCTCGCCCATTCTAACAAACCAACAACGAGAGAATACAAGAAAACCGTAATGATAAAGAGACACAACAACGCTGAATTAGATTGTGAAGTAACAATGTATAACCAGGCATTGATCGCCCATGATCATAACAATAATATTGTTAAGTTCCATTTCCATTCGGTCCCACCCTTTCTCTTCATACCCCCTACCACCCACCCTTTCTCTGCATACCCCCTACCACCCACCCTCGATCCAATCCCTTTTGAAAATCCTCAAACAATTTCATTCTTTGGTCCTTTATGTTCATTCTGTGAGCTTTGTGAGTTGCATCTGAAAAGAAACGAGACAAAAAGGAATTTAAACAAAAGATGGAGTTAGGTCGTTCGCTCATGAAACTGTAGAAGGCTATCGTTTTAAGATGTCGTGTATTGTCATAGTTACTAATACATACTTGAAAAATGTATTGGAAATCGTTATTATTTATAGTTTGAGAGCATATTCATTGGTCACAAATAGCAATTAGGGAAATGAAGTGTATGTGCGTGTGTGTGTGTGTGTGGGGGGGGGGAGGGTATATCAAGGATATGAATCATAACGCAATATTTTGAACCATAAAAAGGAATGTTATGCGTGCTATGGAAGACGATTATGATTCACATAGAGACATGTTTATTCTTTAATTATCTTCTTGAAACGAGAGTAATTACATCATTGGTCACCTACGGCCAAAACAGATCAATGAACAGACCGCATTCCAGCCCGCGAGTTAATACTAAGGCACCGTGATTAATTGTTTGAACATAATTCTCACATTGATAGGATGTTACATAATCTTGTCAAGTAATCAAGATCAGTCTGATTCACATAATAAGGAACTCATAGATTAGGCGTTATCCTCAAGGAGACCATGGCCACTCAAAACAAGAATAACACAACATAGCGTATTCTACATAGATAGAGGTATTAGCGTTTGCGCCAGGTTATCATAGTTTTTATAGTGACATTAATTACGTAGTGCGAAAGTTGCGCCATTAAAATCGCCGATTGTCGCCCCTGCTAGATTATCATTCTGCGCTCTGACCTGTAGATGCCAAAAAGTTGCCGACGCTTGCATCAAAGCATTACGTTCACTGCCTTGGCTGGTTGAGTCTGGCACTCTGATCAAGCTGAACTATTTGCCAAACCCCATTCACTAATGATTATCATTTTTATTTTATTTTTATTTATTTATTCATTTATTTATTTATATTTTTATTTATTTATTTATTTATTTATTTATTTAATAATAAGGTATCTAGAACGTTTGATAAGTTGGTCGCATCTTCGTTAATCATTTTCATGGGATCGACGATTCATCAATGAGGCAGTCTAGCCTATTCTAAATCGTTTTGATAATGCAGGAACTGTATGTTGGTAAACACTCATTGTGTTCTCACTCGTTCCATGACACATTCGGACAGTTAGAGGGGACATTAGCAACTGGATTTCACCATGACTTTCTCAAAGAAACCAGTGTTTTTTAAATAGAGTTATAGAGGGCATCTCATCGTCTACGTCTAATGTTGAGTCTACGGTTTCCCAAGGAACGGTCATCAGACTATTGCTTTTTTATGGGTTATATTCAATAATTATCTCCCTCTCTTTGTAATTTCACAAATCAGACTTTCTTTTCTTTTTTTTCTTTTTTTTCAGACGAATGTCTCATGTTCTGGAAAATAATATCAACTACAGACCAAATACAGACCAAATGCGGATCAACGAGCTAGAAATATGAGCAAACGAATTGGGTATGCGGGTCAACTCCACGAAGAGTGGTCTCCTGGTTATATCCCACAACCCAGACATATACAAATTAAATATTCATTCTCTCAACGGACCATTTATGGTAGGAATATTTTGGACGTCCTCACAGTCAGTCAAAGGCAAAACACTGGAGACATCCAAATCATCGCTGTCTCACCATTATTGACTTGTTGTCAACATTGCTATTTCATTAAGACAACATTAATCATTAATATTCATAACAACATGTTCAAGTGATAGCGCCCCCCTGAAGTCTGTATACTCTCCGGAGAGTCTACTCCAGTATTCATACAGATACAGACTTGTGGCACATTATGGATGACTTTCGAATGTAGTGGATCATCGGGGGCTGAACAACATACGCATGGTGATATGGACATGATTACTCACTCACTGTAGCTGCCCGCCCCCCCCCCCCACTCACACGCATACACTCACCACCCATACGCATTTACTCATATATACACACTCGCGCGAACAAACAAAACAAGAAAAACTTATTTATATTTTTCCAAGCTGTTACGTAGCAATGGCGTAGCCAATAATATTGGCCAAAGTTACACCTTTCTTACCTCTTCATCTTCCGGCAGGGTTTTGTCGTTCACGCCTGTTACCACATGAGGGACAATTTTCATATCTCCAGACATACCAGCGTCATCTTTCATGGCCTTGTCATTGACACCTTTAAAGGCCATTTTACTCTTACTCAGCTGGCTCTCCATGTCCCTGGCGACGACCGACTTCAAAGCTGTGGCCAATTTGTTCATGTGTGTGTCGTAATGTGATTTGGCCGCGTCATTAATTTCGCTCGGAATTTCCGCCATCTTGTTTTCTCTTTCGTTAACGTTGTTGTCGTTATTGTTAGTGATAACTTTGGACTGGTTGTCCTCCGAGTTGTCAGGTTTGGGAGTGGATTGCGTGTCTCCATTTTCACCAGTAGAGACAGAGTTTGGATCGTCAACGTCGTCATAATACACGTAGTAGTAGTAAGGATCTGTATTTAGTTTGGGGTTGGATGGGATTGGATGACAAGGATTAGGATTACAATAAATTGTGTGAGTTGATTTGTATATGGGCACAAGAAATTCAAGTCAACAAATAAACGGACGTTCCTAGAATAGAGAATGATCAACGTGATCGATTTTGGATATGGAGGTCCTCGGTTCGAACACTGGGTCGGTCTGTGCATTGGTCTTTCCACGGTTTAAATATGTGTAGAACATAGACATTGAAACATCTGAAAGGCTCCGATAACCGTTCGGTCCTGCATTCGAACCCTGGACCTCCCCTTTCCAAAGCAATAAACGCTATCCATTCAGTCACTACACTAGGAACGCCCTCAAGAGGTCGGAGAACAGCGACAAGGACAAAGGCGATTGGTGGGAAATAATAACACGATAGTTACATTTAATGACAGGCCACAGCAATAATAGCATTAGCTCAAAATGCATTGGGCATACTATCAGGGCAATATCTCGAGAAGGTTGTAATCGTTGCAGTCAGTTTGCCCAGTGGCAGGCAATGCCGTCATAATTTAATAATTAGCCATATTAAACCGTGACTTAAGCACTCTCGAATGATTTTACACAGGTACACAGCAGCGTGCGTCACGCCAGTGAGATCTTGATAATGGTTGTCTGAATTGCCATCGCTACACGAGAAATAGCGTGATGGAAATTAATTTAATTAAGGTAGGAGGGAGCATGGGGATCGACCGCAATCTGAGGAAGTGTTTAGTTAGGTACCTCATTATGAATGATGGTTTGGTCAAGTGATCATTTTTTATTCTCTTTATTTTTTTCTCTCATATCATTCTCTTCACAGGTCTGGGTGGAGCCTTTAACTGGCTTGGATAAAATGAGACACCATCAAACCGTTATCATTTTTTATTTCATTTCATCAACGGTAATTACTCGGTTATTACATTCTTTCTTTACGAAAACCCATCGTACCTTTCGTTGTCAGACAATCTCTACTCTACTCTATTTGCAATAACATTTTCTCCGACATATTCCAAATCTACATGGTGCTATTTTTCCTTGTTCAGCCAAATACCTCTATTACCGATTTTTTTTTAAAATCACTTTGCTTGGATTTCCAAATAAATTAAATCGGGTCCTTTTAATTCTCTGATCTAAACTGCCTTAATGAATCCATTAAGGTGACAAATACGAGCAGCCTTAGAATAAACCCCTGTTTCACTTCTATATCTCTTTTTAATCTAGTGTAAGTTATCCCTGCTATCTGCTGGGCCTGCTATACTGGGTTGTTAGATAGATGTGTTGCTTGCTTCATTTATATCACCATCTACATTATCATATCAGGTAAGACTTACCACAGGTCTTTCCGTTTAACTGAATATATAGGGTAACACAACAATATATATATATTGGGTATGCATTATTGTGTGAGTGCGTTTGTCTATGACAGTTTGAGAGGGTGTTAGAAGATAAACATATAGATATATAGATAGAAAGATGATA
>JARFNW010145420.1:0-10003 GCA_031763155.1 Dirona albolineata | reverse complement strand
TTTCCCAAAAAAATTTGGGCCCCCCCCCCCCCCCCCCCCTTAGGAACGTCAACCCAAATGTTTCTTACCTTGTTATTGTGATCATTTTTATTTTTTTTCTCCTCCCCCCCCCTTAGTCCCAATATCTCTGACCATACCAGACCCTGGAGTTTCTCGCAATGACAAGCGTCGGGAATTCTGCACCAAACATGAGGGCTATTTAGATTTCTGTAACAGTGAGTCGAATAGATAGTTTTGTGTCTGATGTCATTGATGGTGCTGTTACTGCTGCTAAAGTTGTTGTTGTTATTGTTGTTTGTTGTCGTAGTAGTTCTGATGGTGGTAGGTTTTTTTTATTGTAGATTACTTTTGATTTGTATCTGTGGTTATTATGAATATGTAAAATTGATTTGTTTGCAGATTATGAACAAACAAATTATCTACCTTTTGTACAGTCTTACGGACATGATCATTTCATGGATATGTGCAATATATAAATGCTATTACAGTCCACTTGGTTTGCTTGCAGTTGTGTTAGTCGCACTCATCACAAAAAACAGAATTTTATTTTTGGAAATGTCACTGGTCGATTGCAACTCACTTCGGTTGATCGCAACTTCAGACTTAGATTTGACCACTAATTGGGTTTTTACAGATTAAGACGCGCAACAGGATCTCAAGGACGTAGAGATGTCAGAGAAAAGGTTATCTCCTTACATTTATAACACACTATTTAAAAATCTATCTTCATTGCCACCACTAGATCACAATTTTGGTTAATCGCAAACATTTTCCCATTACCGATGAATTTCAATTTAGTGGAATGGACTGTATATTACGGCGTACACTTCAATATGTGGAAGTTATATTACGGTTGTTATGAGCAAACATCTGGTTCCACTCCATTCGTCATGTGCGGCACCCAGAAACAAAAAATCCACCCGTATTGTTTACATCGTTCATGCATTCTTAATTAAATGATGGATCATTGTTCTCACAGCATGCACAATCGTTATTTGCAAACACCATTCGCAAGTATAACATTTGGTGATCATGCCAGCGAGTCCATATATATATACTTTTTATTTATTTAATTTTTTCCGGGATTTAAAAAAAAAAAAAAAAAATTTAGACTTTGCAGCACTCATAACCTTATTATTGTTCTGTCTGTCCAGACTCCGAAGTGGACGATGAGCTAAAGACCATTGACATTTACACCAAGGACTTGAAGGGCCACAATGTGTACGAGACTCCCATCATCCTAGTACCAGGTATGCCATTCATTTTAGGGAAACTGATGACAACTGTTTGTCACATAATATGGATCTGTTGCATTCAGTTTCAATCCATCCTTTTGTTGTCACTGTAACGTAATGTTACTTGTGATTCTTTTTTGTTAATTGTTGCTTGACAAAAGTTGTTGTTTGAAACCTCGCCGTTTTGTGCTGTCGATCATTGAAGCTGTTTACAAACTCAGATTTTTACGTCAGTCAGACTCTCACACAAAAGACAAAGGACAACCAACTAAATACGATAGAGTTTGTTCTGATCACATTTCACCAGAAGACTACAAAGATGGCAAACTGATTAAGTGCCTGAAAGACAATGTAGATGGGGTGAGGGCGAGTGTTGGGGTGTGAGGGAGAGGGTTGGGGCGTGAGGGAGAGGGTTGGGGCGTGAGGGAGAGGGTTGGGGCGTGAGGGAGAGGGTTGGGGCGTGAGGGAGAGAGGACCTTTTACTGTCCTTGGGTGTCCACCTCCAACCCTTGTAAACAGATGGTGTAGTTATCGTAGCTCCCAGGAACAAACAATTAATTGAAAAATTCCCAGTTTTTATTGTTGATTCTAGATGAACAAAAATCATGTGATGGAAAGTGTACACTAAATTGTGCCACACTAATGGCAATTTGATACTGGGTTCCCACAAGCGAAATGGAGAGAAACTTAATTTAATGGGTTCATACTTTGGTTGATAATGTTACAGCTTATTATGATGTCACATAATATGTGGATTTTTTAATTTTATAGATTTATTTTGCTTAGTATTTTCTTGCATATCAATTCCAGGCATGGACCACGATGCATTTGTCAACACCCTTCAAACCACCCTTCTACAACCAGGCGTGAAACAGGATCTTGTCGCTGTAAGTTTTCACATAAAGCATATGTTTGGTTAAAGTTTTGGAATATGTATGAAGTTTGGATACAAAACTTTTGGTTTTAGGTGTTTAATTATCCATTATAAAGAGGCAGCACAGTGGGCTGATCCTTTGCTTGCCTTAAATTCTTGATTCATAGATTTTCTTGCTCTGTATCAGGCCATGTGTACTTGTGAGGCACAGACTTGCCCTTAACCTGGATACGTCTTAGCTGGGTCTGCACATTGATGCCTTCTGCCTTGTACACTGTCCTCGGCCAGACACAGAGCTGGTCCCTGCACTATTTAATTATGTCTCTAAAGTGAACATAACTAACCAACTAAGAAAAGCAAACACAATTTTTAAAATCTGCTCTCTGCTGAGCGGTGCTTAAGATTGAGATGGCAACAAGGGACCTCTCCCATCTGGCTGGGCCAGAAATTGATGTGGGATGTTGAACAGAAAGCACGCCTCACAGACCAAGACTACCTGTTTTCGCTTAGTTATTTTTGTTTATGTTTGTTAGCTGATGAAGGGGAGACCTGGAACGTTCTTGTTATTGGTATTTGTGCCATTATCTTTTTTCATTTTTTTTTCATTCTTTTTATCCGGATTATTAGCATTTCAGTGTATTTTTAATATGTTTTCTTTTGTAATGAGAAAGGCTGTGTCTGTGCTACTCTTATCCTTAAAGTTAATGACCTTTTTAAAAATGTTTTTATTGTTATTTTTCATAATATCCATCAGGTTTTCTGGGATGAAAAATTGCCCGAGTACCAAGACTTGGCCAATCTTTTTGGGTTCCGAGAGTATGTTTTGGACAGCAGCACTACGTATTCAGGTCAGTGTTTGTGTCTGTATTAATTTTTCTATTCTTGTCCAGTGTATTTTTCCGGCAACTGCTTTCTCAGTACTATTCTTTCCTCCTGTCTTTGATTCAACTGTTTATCACCCCCTGTCGGTACCCCAACTCCTCATGTGTTTTGATGTATGACAGAGGGAATATTATTATCACTGGTAGCATGTCTCTCATGAGAGTGTCAAACTGAAACTTGTGTCTTTGTTTGCTCTTCCAGACCAGATGATCAAAGCCATGATGAAGGCAAAACTAGCCTATCCCCATGCAGTAAGTTTTTCACATTTTGTTGTTAAAACGTCAAAGTGAAAATTAATTACTTTGAAAATCCTAACGGCTGCTCTTTTCATGATGAAATACGGCGATGAAGTGCTACTGAAATAGGGATTTACCAATTTTAAGAGCATCAAGGTTAAAACGCACGATTTCATCAAATTTTCGGTACTTTCTGAATAACAAGGTTGAATAAACAGGACTAGTTATTTCATTTATTTTTTTCCTACATTTGGATCTTACTGTTCGGGAAGTACCGAAAGTGATGAAACTCTGCATATATGTTGTAGTAGGTGCCGTGCCAGTTATGCACATGTTACTAACATTCTGTCATTATTATTTGCTTTTAGCCTGGGTACTCATTTGCACCTGCGTAAAATAATGAATAATTGTGTGCACCGATGGCGCAATCCCGATGGAAGCACTGGGGTTTTTTCTCAAGACCTTGATCATACTTTGCGGCGCTGCACTGCGGCCCACGCCTGGGCTATTCCGGTTTACCCTCAGAATAGACCCTAAAGACAAATTTCTCCCTGGGATGAATAAAGGGAAATTTGTATATTTTGTATGTCGGACCAAACATTGCTAGGATTCAAACCTGGGATTGTAGGATCTCAGTCTCAGAAACCTAGGTACTCCACCACTGATTGATGCCAGTAATGTGTAAGCCTATGCAATCTCTTGATTATTCCACCCAGGCCCATTTTATCGTCATCGAGGAAGACTTGTTGTTGTCACCAGACTTTTTGCCCTTCATGGCGGCTTGTATGGATGCAATGAAAGCAGACGAGTCGATTTTTGGAGCCTCTGCTTGGAACTTTAATGGTAACTATTTTAATTTTTTTTTCGTTTTTTGTTTGTTTGTTTTTTTTCAATCTTAAAATAATAGGTTTTTTTACTAAACCACATCATATTTTTCTGCTACGCATATATCGGGTGAGGCATAAGATTTAAGCCGAACTTTGGAGCTTCATAACTTACACAGTTACCAATGGAATTACTATAAATGTGACATATAATCAGAACAACTAAAACCAAATCATGTGTGTAAATTACATATGAATAACAAAATAACCATCAAAGTTATGCATTTTGTAATGAGGTTAATGAAAAAATATAAAATTGCGACATGTAAATAGTATTGTTCTGAATGATCCAATTTAGCTGAGTAACGCTTCACAATATATTTTCCCACACCAATATGGAATTTATTATTAGCTGTTGATTAACTCAGTTCCAGAATTGCAAAATATTGTGTTTTAATGCTTTTAGACCGTTTACAATTAATGCTGTTAAGAAAGTGCATTTTTTAAACTAGTGGACACGATTTTCTTAACATCTTCTTTCTTTCTTGATCAAATTACCTTTTGTACCTTTTGGTGTAAGGCCTATGCATCATAGACGAACTTTCGCCACTGGTTTCTATTCAATGTCTTCCTTTTTGCGTCCACAAACTTACATCCCTTGTTTTTATGGTTTCTTTAATTACTTCCTGCCATGTTGTTTTTGGTCTACCTCTAGGTAATTTCCCTTGCTTAACATCATCAAATGTAAATGGGTCTAAAAGCGCTAAAACTTAATATTTTGCAATGCTGTGACCGAATTGATCAACAGCTGCTAAGGAAGTCCATATTTGTGTGGAAAAAAAAGACTTTGAAATTCATTTTATTAATAAGTTTTTAAGTTATAAAGATCCAAAGTTAGGCTCCATTTTTATGCCTCACCCTATATGTATATTATCTGCATATAGATTGAGAAATATTCCATTGTCAAAATTTGAAGAAGATTGCCTAATTACACTTTTCATTTCTCAGAGACCACTGTACAAACGTCAAAATTTAAGTATAAAGCGCAGGTTGAAGTTGAGCCCCCAAAAAGTCTCCGTCGCAAGTGAGTTGAATGGGTTTTCATCAAAGAAAAACGTATGGACGCCTTTGAAACTCATCCGCGTCTATCGCTCCTCAGATCTGATCTCCGTAGATTATTAATATTAAGAATGTTACATTATCTCATTGTCTACAATTCCATTACAGGCTTTGAGAACATGTCTGGCAATCCCAGTGACGTGTATCGGGTCAAAAACTTCCCTGGTCTCGGGTTTATGATGAAGACGGACATCATATCCCAGCTGATCAACTCTATGGGGGCCTGCTGCAAAGACAGGTGCGTAGAGAGTAACAACACTGAATTGATTGAAATTAATTGCTTTTAAATTTTTCTTGTACCTTCTATTCAATATCTCTATTATGTTTGTGGCTTGGTATATCTCTTTCAGTGTCAGTTAGTCTTGGATTCCATATTCCTTGTTTGTAGTAATTGTGTGTTTACGTTTATTGATTTCAGAGCCTGGTTTGGATGGAGTGCAGAGTTGACTGGAAAAGAAATGTTGATTCCAGCCCTGTCCAGAGTGTATCGGATGCCTTTCTTTGGGGCCATGGGGGGCGCAGACTTTGCACGAGAATTGTTCCTGAAACCAAGGCAAACACATCTGTGAGTAGTAACTGCAGTTGAAGAACTCAAAAGAAACCCCCCAAAAAACTTGGCATCTGACATTTAAATTTTTGTCATAAAAAAATGGTACCCTGGCCCCCTTTAAGGCGTAGTGGCTGAGAGGTTAAGACAATGTTTGGAACCTGGGGAGACAAATTTGTGTAAAAAGTCTTTCATAGGGGCTAGGTATGGCCAGGATTCGAACACAGATATCTCAAGACTGTTAACCTGGCCTGTAAAATATGACTCATGTTCCACTTTATTAGCACCTGCAAAGAATCATGAATGCAATCAGTGTTTTACATTTGTTAATTAATCTGACAAAACTGATTTCAAGTGGAACACGAGTCATATTTTACATACTGAGAGTGAGAGTTGTTGGTATCGTACTGAAGAGATAAATTATGAGGGAAAACATTTATTTTATATTGAGACTTTGTACACAAAGCATAGCGCGAATTAGTTTAACGCGACTTAGCAATGCTGTTTTAGGTCATTAGCTGGATTGAAGTGTCCTGTTCGTCCTTCGCCTGGTGTTTAACCCTCATATGGACTGATTGGTGCCTAGGTGTCATTGTTACCCCAGTTCCATTCATAGCCGAAATGGGTGATCACCAAAGCTACAGAATATTTGTTTGTTGATAATCTGAACAACAATATTGTAAGCGCTTAGAGCATGGTGATGATCGTGAATAAGTGCTATATAAATGCACACTATTATTGGAGTTATACCATTCATTTTCCACTTTTTGTACATACCTCTTATTCTGATTTTTAGCTTCTGTCAGCCGGTATTCCTCCGTTCAGATATGATAGTGCTTTGTGTCTGGGCACTGTCAACAATTGGGCATGTAATTGGGCTTATAAAGCAATTTGGATAAGAAAACATGACAACAATTTATTATATAATTCATTGATTGATTTGACTATTATTTATCCACTTATCTTGTTTGTTTTGTTTGTTTGTTTGTTCCACACACTGTCAGAGAGCCTCACCCGATCAAGGTGGACATCAAACACCTGGAGACAAACCACTACGAGGCCTTTCTCAAGGACCAGGTGTCACGAGCCACCTTGTTGCCGCATTCCATCTTTGACAAGTGTTTTGGAGGGACTATAGCTCCCCTTCAACTACCCCAAACTATCAAGTAATTCATTTATTTATATTATTTGATCATATTTTCTACCACCTTTCAAAAATTTGAATCAAGTAGTAGTCTAGTATTTGCCCAGGTATATAGTCCTGTATCGCCGCACAAGTGCAGGCTCACAGACTTTACATCATTTAGCGGCCTGTCTGGCTCATCATGCTAACATACTGACAATATTTTTGTCTACCTGTAGCTGGGTACTCATTCACATCCTTGTAAGAGTGGGGAAAAAATGTGTAAAGAGTTTTTCCTAAGGACTCAACATCGGTAGCTTCAGCCAGGATTTGAATTTGGGACCTCGCTATCTCAAGTGCAGAAGCCTAACTACTCAGCCATCGATGTCACATGTTTTTTGTGGTTAATGAGGTCACTTATACAACTGCTGTATTTGCCCAAATTCACCCGTACGTTTGCATACTTGTGCTTTGTGCCTGTGTGCTGTCCCAGGTCATGCATGGCGATGGCTCCCGACACTGCTTTGCTGTGTGAAGGAGGGGTTAGGATTACAAAAGAAAATATCCTGTGTTTGAATCCTGAGCGGAAATGTTCTGAGGACCCCCCAAAAAAATAATTGATCTCGTCTTAAATTTGAAAAAGTTCTAAATGATCATCTTAACGAACATTCCTGGTCACCAATATGTCACTCATAGAGGGAGTTTGGAAGATATAATAATTTTACCATCCCTTCACCTCCCACTTTTGTCCTCAGGGATGCCGCGGCAGCAGTGTTCTACCAGCAAAACAGTGTAAATGACTTCACACTGCTCAACAAGCTCTGTCGCTGTTTTGGTCTGGTAACCCTTGGAAAAACAACCCCCAAAAATATGCATAATGGCTTACTAAGGTGAGGGAATGATACTTAAAAAAATTTAAGAAAAAAAATATACTTAAAAAGCTAGACAAATAAATGTATAGCCCAGGTGGCAGCTCTCAGTTGTCCTATAATAGAGTAGTAACCACTAGGGTAGCACCAAAGTGTTTACTGGTAAAATGTAAGGACCTCATGGTGCATTGTTGTCCAATTTACTGGTAAAGGTATTTGAACGCAGTGGACTCACCACCTGCTCGTCTTTAATTCCTGATGCAGAGTCTTTCTAGCTATGTGTTAGGTGATGAGTGGTGTAAGTCCTCATTGACATTTGGATTGATTTCCATTTGTCATGTGCACCCTTCAGAGCTTGACATATGGCTGGCCCCTACACTTTTTTGAAGTATATAGGGAACTCGATAAACAACAATATAAAAACTAATAATGTTGCTTAAATGATCGAGCAAGTGTCGTAAGCACATGAAAACCAAGTACATTAAAAGAAAAATTGTATGTTCCCTTTATTTCTAAGTATTTATGAATTTCTCCACACCTTTGGTCTCCCCCACGTCCACACTTGTCCTGACGATTCATCATTGGATTATTATATATACATACCCTGCTTCCACACATTCATCCTGTCACCCAGATTCTACTACGACGGCCACAACGTGTTTCTGGTGGGGACGTCCTCCCCATATTATATCAAGAACAAACACGACCAGGTCCTCATGGATCCCGACTACTACAAAGCAGGAAATATCTTACGCTGATACTGATACCATTCTGTCTGTGATTGTGAGGCTATTTGTGATTTGTGACCGACTAACTTGATATTGCCAGGGACTTTCCTGGTTTGAATGTGCGGGTTGAATGTTTTAGAAAATTATAAGCAAAGGAGTTCATATATATATGTATGTATGTATATATATTCCAGAGGAAAATGTGCTACTGTAAAGCGCTTAGAGCATGGTGATGATCGTGAGTAAGCGCTATACAAATTATATATATATATACATACACACTTTGTAGGTCATTAATCTCTTCTTTTCTTTAAAAAAATCGTATTACAACCATTGGAATTGTATCTATATATATGTTGTATTAGATGAAATCGTATGTATTAACTTAATGCTTTGATGTTGTCAAATAGACAATTTTGTCTCGCTCATCTGATAGATTTTCAGTCTTTTTTCTTTTTTCCTTTTTTTTTTTAAAAAGAAAAAAGTATTAAGCGTTGGTGGAGATACTTCTGTGTATTGGTTATCTGAGTTGTTATGGAATTGCGACAAGTCTACTTGAAATGAAAAGTAAGACAAGGGCCAAAATAGTGGAATTTGACCTGCCTATTAGAGATCTATTTTTTTATTTTTTTTTAAAAATATATGTGGTTCTAGAAACATGTCTATTGAGATAAGAATTCCCACACCATCATCAGATGAAAGGACATGTTTGATAGTTTAAGTTTACCTTGATGAAATTTAGTACTCAATTCCCACCAAGTTCTATTTAGTCAGTTTAGAATCAGCAATAAGTCAACGACTCTTTTAAGTTTTTAAATGACTTGTTAAAGGAAACTGCGATATCTATGTCATGGGTATAGGCTCAAAAACAAATCAAATAATGTCCTCGCAGTGTTTTAAGTGTAAGCAACAAATAATAATGGTGAAAATTGATATTGCGCTATGTGTATTCACGCTGTGCAGGGCCCAAACTATTATTGTGATCAATGATTATTTAGATATTGAAATATCCAGAAATTGAAATGAGTATTATCATCATGAGCGACTAATCTATCGTCTATTCTGTGCAATAATGCCAATGGGGGCACTCCTAACTTCCTCTTATTTTATGAAGTATTATCCAATGCCTTTCAACTTTTCCGTTTTCTCAAGAGGCTGGTGGTATTCTGAGACAATCTATTCAGAGAGATCTCAACAACATTCAGATCATTAATATGAAGACGTTATTACAATGTACATGCCGTATTCGTTGTAATTGTTGCACCTACTCTTATAAACAAACTCCACCCCCCTAACTTCCCCCATAATTTTTTGTCTTACTTTGCTGGGTGCTGAGACAAAACGAACAGTGATACTATGAGGCATCTGTGGTTATTGAACAGCTAGATATGAAAAAGGGATTAAGTTTTGAATGAAAACTTTAATCATGGCCAAATACAAAAGCAGACCTTTGAAGCTGGTATCATGAGTGGTGGTGCTCACTGGTACTTTACCGGCATTAAGTCTCTAATTTATGGGCTTCCCGCAGTACGAATACAATGTTATATCATAATATAAATATACATA
>JARFNW010145409.1:0-10006 GCA_031763155.1 Dirona albolineata | reverse complement strand
TCTCTCTCTCTCTCTCTCTCTCTCTCTCTCTCTCTCTCTCTCTCTCTCTCTCTCTCTCTCTCTCTCTCTCTCCTGGCCAAAATGCAACTTGTGTATTTTTACCCATCACATTGTTTAGTTTGGAATTTGTAACCTTTCTTCTTGTTTATGTTTACAACACTGATATCCCACATTGGTGCTCTCCATAGTCATAGAATGTTGTTTAAAACATATTTTACAACCTTTGAAACTTTGAGCAAATAGCTGTATTCAGATGTGATATAGTTTATTGTATATATGATAAATACTATTCATAAAAAGACTTGATCTATAAGTGGTCTTAAATCATTATCTATTCGAAAATGATATTACACTTTTGTGATGCAACAAGCAGGTCACATGTCAAATGTAAACATATTATTTATGTAACAGTGATATATCCATGATGAAAGGAAATAAAGTAATTTTTTCCACCCTTCGAAATGTCTTCACTTTTTTTTTTTAAACACTATTTGCTCAAAGTTTCTCTGTTTTCTGTTTTTCTGTCGATGTGTAATATACTTGTATGACATGTTTGGGTGCATGATTTGTCTATGTTACTTATGTTCTGTTTTTTTTCCTTTTTTTTATACGTCGTATAGCATAACACACTTTTGTTTGGGCACAAACATGCTAATTTATCAAAACTTACTTCATGGTCCTTACAACAAATAGATTCATAGCTACAACAAAAACAAATTTAAGAATCCCCATAAGCAATTTTGACACAGCATCAAACAAAATAATGATGTACTTTGAATGTGAAAGTAATGGTCTGGTTTCATATAGTTCATGAAATCACTTGACTTGATACAAAAGACCCAGAAAAGAGCACATTTTCACTTTCTAAGAAATGGTTCATGGATAGACTTTAACCTCTTGCCTTGAGACCAGTACGTAAATACAGAATGCAGCTGGTACAATCAATATATTTGGTATGCTGCTGTCACTATCTTCTGTATGTGCAACTGTCAAGTCATTTGATTAATATCCTGGCTTTTGAACCCACGCCATAACTTTATTCCAGGAATTTTCAAGCTGTTCCCTTTCAATGAAAATGTCATATGTCTGAGCAGTCAACAAACTCAGGGAATTAGTACTAGAAAAAAAGGCAAAGTTGATTAGACACCCTCAATGATATGAACTTTGCAAAAGCTATGAGATATGCATTATAGAACTTCATTTAAGCCTTCAATAAATTGGACATTCAGTAGACAGTCTTGAGTGACCTATTTTGTCAAAAGCTATTTCTTCAGAGAGAGAATAATTTGAAGAGAATTTATTAATTTTTTTTCAGAACATTTGACTCTGTCCATGTGTGCCTTATGTCTTGAAAAATCCAAAGTTATGGAGGGTTCTCTGATAATATTATTACTTACTGAAATTACTTTTTTAAGGAAGTTGAACCTCTGAGATATTGTTGGAAAAGAAAAGGATGGATATCAGATTAAAATGATTTCAGGCTCTAGACTACAATTGAGAGGAAGACTAGCAGCATTGGATGCCTGATGATGAGATACCTTAGTAGAATTATAATTTTAATGGGCTGAACCAGCATGAAAAACAGGAGCTGTTTGACAAAAGGTTGACAGAAAACATACTAAATAAGATGTGAAAGGCCTACATTAATTGAAGGCTGACATAAGATGTGAAAGGCCTACATTTATTGAAGGCTGACAATGAGTGACTATGCTTACTACGTATTGTTTGTAAGTGATGAAAATCACCATTTAGTTCATGCAATATGTATTGGTTTAATGACAGTCTCTTTTTTGGGGAAACGCCAAAGAAATACAGTTGGGATGATAGGCAGATTTGATTTTAGTGAAATAAATTTGTGGTGTTTTTGCGAGTGATGTTTGTCTTTATGTACGCATGTTTCTAGTATATATACACAATCGGGTAATAAAAAAGTTCCTGAACTTTGAGCAGCTATATCTTAATTATTTGTTGATGAATAATGAAAATGGATGTATAGTGAAAAGCATGTGCTGTTAGTAAGATATGAAAATTTCACAAATATCAAGTGACTCAAGGAAAAATTATTTAGATTTCCCTGACCCATGTCATGAAATAGAATATCTTTAAATTTACACAAATTGATGAAATCAACATTGAAGAATACGAATTGGCTGCTTTAAATCTAATTGCACACCATAAAGAAGGGAGTGGAAGACAGGTATCATCATAAGCCTCTAATAAATCAGTTTCTTGATGCTGCCATACATTTTGGGACCCACAAATATATTTTATTGACACAATGAAGACTAATGTGAAATTTATTTATTTTTCATCTTGAGCCACAGAATCGTTGATTTGTTTCAAGATAGGAGTCAGATTTAATTACATTTTCAGCATGATGAAGAGAAATATGGTTTATACAGATGCATACAAAGTTTGTATTTAAAAAATTGATCTGAAAACATAAGTGCTCAATGATTAGGAACATTTTTGGTCCCACCCTACTACAACTTTCCCAAGTTAATGCTGACTTTACGCCGCTTGAAATAAACCCTTCATGGCACAAGCGGCAGGATCGTAGATTACGAATGAATGGATATGAGTCAGTATATGTTTCTGGAAGTGAAAGAAAAAACCCCCAGATTATCACAATGCTTATGTGGCCAACTGTCAGACATTCATAGTATATCCCTCTTCTATTTTCTGCAACATTATGTATTCACAGACGACCTGGAGAGAGATATTCAACGACTACAAAAAGATCATCTACGCAAAATGTATGAACTTCAGAGAGAAATGGAGCGTTTGCGTCAGGAAACATACATGATAAAAATGAATGACAAACCGGCACAGATCATCCTGCACCAAAGTCCACGAGCTGCTCCAGTGCAAGTTGCCCAACCAATTCAGGCACCGCAAGTACAAGTGCAACAACAGGTGAGTTTGGATTTTGCTTAATGACAGATGTTCTTTGTCTATGGCTACTTCTTGTGAAGATGATGAATTAAGTGGGGTTTTTTTCTAAATCATTGATTTTTAAATATTATTTAAAAGACATGGAGGAAGTAAGAAAATGAATAGCACTTCATATTCAGAGATACATTTCTGCTTTATTGAGTTAAAGGGATTGAATAATAATAATATCAATAATGATAATAGTAGTAGAAATGATAATGGTAATAATGATGACGATAATAACAATAGTATTGATAATAATGATAATAATAATAATAATAATAATAATAATATGAAAACAATAATGATAATAATGATAATAATGAAAATAATAATAATGATACTACTGATAATTATAATAATAATAATAATAATAATAATAATAATAATAATAATCATAATATTGATAGTGTATTGTATTTTCAGAACGAAATAATAATAATAATAATATTTTTTCTCTCCTTCTACCTCCTTAGCCCCAGTACATCGAAGTCGACCGCCTTGCTCCTTATGATCAGACGTACGTACAGATAGGATGAATCTGAATAATAATAATCCTAGTTAAGAAATGTTTTTCCTTTAAGATGATATGAATTTATTCTTTTCTGATTTTCCCCTTCACTTTATCGTCATCTGTGTGCAATGTTCCTTGCTGAAGATTAGAGACAAAAAATGCCCAATATAAGAATCTTGATTTGCTTTTGCATTTGAATCTGCATTGTTGTATTTTTTTCACTATTTTAAACTTTTAAAATTACAGGAATTATCCGGGCAAGTCAATGGGCACTACGTATAAGGGGTTAAAAATGCATTTATTTTTACCTTAGTAACTTATACACAGCTGACGATAGGTTGCAGTGAATGTCTTTCTTTCTTTCTTTCTTTTTTACATTGGATTATTTTTTTCATGAGATTTACCAGTTTTGTCAATCTTACTTTTTAAGTTTACCAAATCACATTCTAATTGTGCAGAACACACACAAAAAAAATAGGTAGTTCAATTGTCAAATCACAAAAGATTACACGCAGGGTCATTGAAGGTAATGCCATAGGATTATATTTAAAACCTCAAAATGACAACAATTTTTCGGGCTGTCAATCAGAATTTTATTTCAGCATGATGAATATGAAGTAATAATCTGGTCTCAAATTTGCCTTTATCAAATTGAAGGTCTGCTTTATATACATCCCTTCATTTGAAAAAAGCAGATACATCTACCTCTGAACGATATCTCTTAAATTATTAATCATCATTATTTACCACCTGTTCAATTTGTGCTGGCATCAACTTGTTGTAAAATTGTGCTTCTGTCTTGTTTACCATGTGCAAAAAGACTTGATTAAGGTTACAGTGTAGAATACCATCATGATATTCCTACTCCGTTTTTTTGAGTGCATCTCTTTCACCAATGGTCATGTGAACAGTCTTAGAGCAAAACACAACTGCCAATTTGAAACAATGCATGCTGCAAGCATTAATTAGCCAAAAATGTAAAGATGTATGTGTGTATTTTATTTTCATGCATATTCTAAAAGCATTCTCAGCTGTTTTCAATAGACATAGCAGTTCAGAGCTTGAACTTTTTTAAATTTGGGAAAAATAGGGTGTGTCTGAAAAATAGAAGAAACTCCGTCCCATTTTGCTCTCAAACTGTTCACATGCTGATTTGAATTAATTTTGACAATAGAGGCAAAGTAATTATTTTCTAAAGAATAACTTTTTTACATGACAAATTAGGCTTTTAGTTTTTTTCTTCAACTAACTTGCATGCCCAAACGTTCCGTGTGTGCCCGTTTCAGTCCAAGGGAACCATATGCTCACACTTGGGCTAAAACACATTATCGGCAAGAAATTCATTCAGACCCATTTTACGACCTCTTCTTGTTTGATGTCCCGCAAAGATAGACAGAAAGGTGAGCTTGAGATATATATTGCTATTCTTGTATCTTAACATCTATAACTAACTATAGAATATGCTTCTTTAAAAAACATTTTTTATAACTTTCATTTTTCTGTCACCGGAGCAGGAATATCATGAATCTTTTATGAACAGTTTTTATAAAGTATTCACAAATTATGTAATTATTTGCTCACTGATGAATAATTTATAATTTTTGTCTGTTGAATTAGACTTCCTCTTTGAATTATATCTTTTAAATATAACAAAATATAAAAATACTGAAGTACATTGATATAATTTTTTATTTCATTTATTCTTTCAGACTATTTTATCCTACTCGTTAAACAGAGGCCTTTCCAAGTTCTTGCAAATGTGGAATTAAGATTAAAAAGCATTAAATGTCTTATCTGAATGAAGAAATATTTTGTTCGATGTCAGAAGCTTCGAACTTGTAATGCTTTTAGTTCTTGAGAGTTGTCAACAAGTGTCAGCACCCTTTGTATCCTTGTATGCTAGTCTTGAATTAGTTTTGTATTTTTAGCTTCATTATCATTTTGTTTAATGACATGTCTCACAATCCGTAATGGTAAGTCACACATTAGTGTGATATGACTGCAAATCTTGATCACATGGTTTTGTCAACCAAATGTTGTTTTTTTTCACCTTATAACTTAATATATTAGTTGATAATCAGTCTTGAGATGTGGTTAAAAATCAGACTATCTATATATTTCAACTTAAGTATAAAGTCCAGAGAAAGTTTGTTGAGGAATATGAAACGAGCATTATGTGAAAATATTAATGTTGCTGTTATCAAGAGTTTGTATCAGATTACACCGAAAACTAATTTAATAGTGTTAGAAACTTTTTGGTAACGAAAGAGATCATGCTGTTACTACATATGCCTATTTAGATATTAATAGTAATTTTAAACAAAAAATGCTAGAAAAAAAAATCTCTAGTTCATTGAATGTCTTTCACTATTTCTTTGCTTATTGAAATATGTCTGTGATTTAAGGAAAGATGCGTCACTTCCAGTGTTTTTGAAAATGATATTGCTTCTATTAAGAATAGAAAATTTCAGCTGTTTCTTACAAATTATTATTATTGCACGTCTGTTGCCTCTATGAATTGAGTCAGTGTTTAAACATCTTATTTTGTATTGAAGTTAAGACATATTGTATGACTCTTCATAAAGATTTTACTTTATACATTTTTTTAATGTAGTGACACACAAATGCTTTTTTTTTCTCTATTTATAATCGAATGGTTTTATGCCTTATTTTGTTTTAAAAAAGATGCACTGTAGATATATTCACCACTATTCAAACGGAAGAAAGACTTCTCATTAAAGATTGAAATGTTTTTCTTTGTTTCTTTTTTGCCTCTTGGTCAAAATGTATAATAAAGAATATAATCTAAAACAATACAAAAAGAGCTTTTATGAAGTAGTTATTGTGGCTATTAGAATTTAAATATGTATTTAAATGAAAATATCAGACAAACCACTTAAACCTTTAAGCTTGAGAACCAAATAATGAATCCTTGCAATGTTTGTATGCTCACATGCAAAGCCCTACTATAGTTAATAGGAACGGTTCTATAATATTCTACGCACACTTTGTTCTTGTGTTTATATTTCCATTCATGATAATTAATAGTCAATGGGAAGCGATGCCAAAGAAAGATAAATTTCTTATTGTTTTCAAACCCACCTTGTACTTTTTGGTTGTTGCAACTGTGATGTGAATGATTCTCATATATTGAATTATGTCCATAAATTTTCAAATTATATTTTTAAATACATTTTGACCAGTAAGAATCGTGAAAGATTGTAATCATTAGATGAAAAAAATACACTCACTTCTGAATTATTATTTTTTAGATTCCCTAAGAAATAAGAAAAATGCATGTTTTCTAGGAAGGGACTCAAAATAGAAAATAAAAACAATTACAGGAATAACAAAAATGAATATCACTCATGGTGCTCAACATAAATAAAATATTAATTTCAAAGTGATATGTGTAATGCAATTTCTGCCACTTCACAAATTTTGAATGTGTCTGTTCTTTAAGATTAGCCTAAAAGCGACACTTATTTCTATATGTCTATTATACATCAAACTGTTTGAGGACAATGACTACAACATTATAAATTACAATTAAAGGATGATTTTACTCCTTACAATTATTGATCACTTACTCCTTACAGAGTTGCGAAGACAATCAAATGTAAATGCTCTGCCACATACTTGAAGTTTTGCATAAAACGATTCGACCTTGACGCGTCATTCAATCAAACTGAAGTGCTTTTAAAACAAATTACGGGAGCATAATCATAATTATGTAACCCTTACTTAATATGAAATATACATTTATGTATTATGCGTGTACATATTCTTGTTAGGGCATCCTACAAATTGTTATTGTTGATTTTTGTTTTTTGTATCGCAAGGAAGTGTGTGAATCAGCTCCATGTCTTACTTCCGACCAATAACCTGTAACACAAGAATCTAAGACATTAAGACAAAGGTTGTGTGTCTAAGCACCCTTATTAGTCATGTGCAAAAATGTTGTACAATATCTTTAAAGCTCACCGTCAAAGTTATTTTGTTTTACCTTACTTTCCACCCCCCCCTCTCCCCCCTCCCCCTCCCCTTTCCAAATCTAAACATTTACACATTTTAAAAGAATCAAATTAATTTAGATAATGTCATTGACGGCAATAATATGATAGGTTTTTAAATAAAAAACATCCACATGCTAGTATTATATATTAATATATGTAGTTGTATAGCAAGCAAACCTTAGAATGAATATGATGTAACATAATCTACGACTTCCCTCGGTTGATTACTTTGAATAAGGTACGAAGCATATTATACAATGTAAAACTTATATATAGTAGTATTGACATTGACAAAAAAATGGAGATGGATGCATCATACATATTTGCTCATGTTAGAATGTGAATGTATCAAACAACACCATTTTTTCGTATGAATGTGTATCATGCAATCTGTTTTTGTGAAATGAAAGTTGACTATGATAGTTTTTGTAGTAATGTTGGCCTGGTGTTCAAATGTGTTAAAGTTTTGAGACACGGTTTTCTCAGGTGCTTTCCTTTTGTATCAATATTCATAGTGTCAACAGCAGTCTGGCATATGAAAGGTTCTTTGACAATTCAATAAGTTAGTTCTGTAGTGATGACTTGCGGAGACCATGTTGATCTGATTGAAAATATAGGAAGGATATGAATTAGCTTCAATTAGTGGACGACTAGTTGAAGCTTATTGTTAATTTATGTTCTCACTTTATTTTCTCTGACAAAGCATGGTATTAGACATAGCATAACAAGTTAAGCTATAATTTTACATTATATTTAGACTGAAAGAAAAAAACCAACTCGAAAAACCAACCTAAAGAATTATGACTAAATACTTAAAGGTAAGTCATATTTTGGTGAGAAAATGTATATCTTTCAATGTTTGATATATCATCATTTTCTCACTTTGAACGAATGTGGGTATATAGATAGTTGATTGTCATGGAACCCTTCATATGGTGCTTTTAAAATGATGGAAAGTTTGAACATAAATGAGAGAGAGAGAGACTTGCAAAATTGAGCTTCAATTATTTTAGTGTTTATGTTCCTGTAGCATTGACATGACATGCAAAATTGAATTTTGTCTTCATAATACACCATGTAACCAATCAATGCATTGTTTCTGCCTTTTGTCATTTTATGTCCCGTGTATGTGTGCAACGTGCGTGTACCTGAAGAATTCCACTATAAAATGTGCTGAAGGCTTGAATTGAAAAACATACTTTACTTCATAATAAGTTGTAGGGAGAGGTAATACATGTTTTTCTTTTTAGCGTTTAGTGTGTTTTGTCATGACATTCTTCATCTGTATGTTAGTTTTTCTGTTTGACTCAGAGTAGAGATCTTAGTTTACGATCTCTGCTTAGAGGGAGTGTGTATATGTATTTTGGGGTATGTTTTCAAATTTACTCCTCTGCTATGTTCGAGCCGCATAAGTTTACCATAAGTTGTAAGTCAAGATAAACACTGGTATTCAAGCTTACTTATTTAATGTCAAAAAGGCACTTGGAAAACGTGTATTACGAACCATTTCAATAAAGGATTTATAAATCTCACAGGGTTATGAATCTAAGAGTTATTATTCATCCTAAGATCATCTGAATACCTTGGTTTGTATTGATCTATTTTATATGTGAATCGGTCGTTCCACAATATAGAGTTGGGACCAGCCAAGGACTTGGAACTATATATCATAGAAGGGCTTGGACCAGCTTCATGTCATGTCCAGGATGGTGCACAATGCACCCAGTTGAAAAGAACCTGAACCTTAACCAAATGATCCAAAGCCCCATACAGACTCTCTAGCTACCATACACATGGCAAGGGGCTCGGAGGTTCTGTAATTTAGGAGAGGCATATGATCAGCCCACTGTGTTCATAACCCATTATTGGTACTCTGAGTAACACACTGTCAGATAAAGCCTATAAACACTGAACACCCTGGAGGTAATAAAAACTATTGGAGTGATACTGTTATTGTGTTAGGTTTAATAGTCAATTCAGTTGTGTTTACATACGCCTCATCAGCCGTTTTCACGAAGAAGGCTGTGTCCTTATTGACGACAAGGGCCTTGATACTGCCTTTTCCGTGAAAACGGTTGTCATATAACCCATTGCATATAAATAATACTTTGACATTGATTAGAAATATTAGGAAAGAACTGAACAATAGAGAAAGGAAAAGAATAGCAGTGAAGACATTAGGAAGTAGCTTGCTCATTCGGTTGAGTGGCTCACTCTTAGGATGGTCATGGATGATGATGTGATATAAGTTAGATGAATTTCCTTTATTCATCCTAGGGGGGAAATTTGTCTTTAGGGTCTGTTCCAAGGGTAGACCTGAATAATCTAGAGGCACCGGTTTGATTCCCAATGTTGACATTCACTTTCCTTTCTTTTTTATCAGATAAAGCTTTATTGGTCCACAAAGGAAGTTTCGTTTTGATATGTGTTCTCTGTTTAGATAAACATCACAATTTGACAATATTACGACACACACACACACACACACACACACACACACACACACACACACACACACACACACACACACACACACACACAC
>JARFNW010145398.1:0-10007 GCA_031763155.1 Dirona albolineata | reverse complement strand
GTAGTAGTAGTAGTAGTAGTAGTAGTAGTAGTAGTAGTAGTAGTAGTAGTAGTAGTAGTAGTAGTACTAGTAGTAGTGGTAGTAGTAGTAGTAGTAGTAGTATTAGTATTAGTAGTAGTTATCGTAATAGTAGTAGTAGGTTACTAGTAGTAGTAGTGGTAGTAGTAGTAGTAGTAGTAGTGGTAATAGTAGTAGTAGTAGTAGTAGTAGTTGTAGTAGTAGTATTAGTAGTAGTAGTAGTAGTAATAGTAGTAGTAGTATTAGTATTAGTAGTAGTTATAGTAATATTAGTAGTAGTAGTAGTTATAGTAATATTAGTAGTAGGAGTAGTAGTAGGAGTAATAGTAGTGGTGGTGGTAGTGGTAGTAGTAGTAGTAGTAGTAGTAGTAGTAGTAGTAGTAGTAGTAGTGGTGGTGGTGGTGGTAGTAGCAGTAGTAGTAGTGGTGGTGGTAGTGGTAGTAGTAGTAGTAGTAGTAGTAGTAGCAGTAGTAGTAGTAGTAGTAGCAGTAGTAGTAGTAGTAGCAGTAGTGGTAGCGGTGGTGGTGGTGGTGGTGGTAGTAGTAGTAGTAGTAGTAGCAGTAGTGGTAGTGGTGGTGGTGGTGGTAGTAGCAGTAGTAGTAGTAGTAGTACTAGTAGTAGTAGTAGTAGTAGTAGTAGTAGTTGTTGTTGTTGTAGTTGTGGTGGTGATGGTGGTAATCGTAGTAGTAGTAGTAGTAGTAGTAGTAGTAGTAGTAGTAGTAGTAGTAGCTGTAGCAGTAGTGGTAGTAGTAGTGGTTGTGGTGGTAGTCGTAGTAGTCGTATTAGAGATGAGGAGTAGTATCAGTAGTAAGCAGTAGTGGTAGTAGTAGTAGTAGTAGTAGTAGCAGGTTTGATATCAACAGCAGTAGCAATTGCAGTAGTTTACATAATAGTCTATATAGACCATAAAGGAAACAATAATATTATTTAACATTAACTTGTTACCATCCAAGACACAATACTTGTCATACGAAATCTTGCAGGGGGAAAACACCGTCAGCTACATGCATCAAACATAATACAGAACGGATTATACAGGTATTGGTGTTTGATAACAACAATACAGGTAAGCCCAAGTGCAAGCACGCAGATTAATGAAAAACCGCTCCAAGGTAACCAATATAAAAACCAATACCACGTTCGATCTACCCAGTTCTATATCGATCACGCCTACATTACTTGTGTTAATGAGCCCTTATTGTACTCACACGTCACCCGAGTTGTGTTGCTGTTGTTACTATGTAAGCCTTTTCGTTGTTGTTGTTGTTATTATTTTTGTTGCTGTTGCTGTTGTTGTTATTGGTTTTTTATTTGTTTTTGTTTTTTAATTGTTGTTGTTGTTTTTGGATTTTATGTTGTTGTTGTTCTTTGCGTTTCGTTTTCATACCTAACCTGCGTTTTAAACTGAGTTCTTGAATTTTGAATAAGCCACAAGTGCTATAATATATTATTAGTGTGCGTTATATACATCATAATTAATGTTGACTCTGTGAAAAAGTAGGTCTTAATGCTATTAGTGTTATAACATGATATCAATACGCGTGTCTTAATGGTGAGGTTTGAGTGCATCTGGCAGGGCCACACTGTAGTTCATAGGGGTCAGCTCCAGCTGACACACACCTATGGCCTGGTAGGGAGAAAAACGAAATGAGCATTGATTAATTAATGTGTCGTGTAAGTGCACGGCGAGACAGGTTGTTATGTAATTTGCATTGAAAACAAAAGGGCAGGTGGGTGTATACCATAACAACTGCTAAAGCTATAGAACATGGTTTTTTTTGGTTTTTTAAAATTGTTCCCATGCAATTTGACGTCACTTGTCGGGAAGTACCGAGCTTGATGACATTTTGCGTTCACTTTTATGCCCTTTAGATTGACAACTTCCTATTTTATTAGCATTTCGTCGCCTTATTTTACAAAAATATAACGCCTTTGGATTTTTTTTCAATCTAAGAGATTCCCTCTATTGGTGAGGAAATATTAAACAAGTGAATAAGTACAGCTTTAAAATGCAATACGAAACAAAAAGAAATATATACGTCGTTTCGACCGAAGGCCTTTGACAAGGGGTGTTATAGTGGTTTTTTTTCCTTGGGCAGGAAAATTATCTCCCATTGCCTACATTGGGGCGTTGTACTGCGACTTAGGTTACTAAGGTACTTAGGTTAATACGTTTTTCCCCCGAAATATCCCATAAAGACAAAGCGCTTTTGCATTTTTATCCATATCTTATCAATATATTTCATATATTATCACAGCTGCAAGCAAAGAAAATCAGCTTTTAAACATTGAATTATATTATAACATAATGTGAACAGCACATTGATATTTCTCTCTAATCCGGTGTTCACAATTCTAGCTACGAGCTGTTAGTCGCGCGGTAATAATATTTGGATGAATTGTAGTTGGGAGTGGCCACACGCTAAGCGTCCACGGCGCGGTGGACACCCAACCCACAGAGACAATCGCCTTGCCACCGCTTGGTCACAGACGTGAGGCCACACAATCAAGTATATTACTCACCCCACATATGATTTCTGGCTGAGCCACTGTAGAAATGCCCCCAAGGAATCCGTCGACGAGGTTTTTACTCAAATGGGAACACTGGGGAACCAAGATAGAAATGTATATAGACTAGGTCTATGCATTTTCATAATAAAACAGAATAAATAGCATTTCAAAAGCGCTTTCCATGTTGCAGAATCTCAGACAGATAGATAGATAGATAGATAGTACAAGGTGGTTAGGCTGGTAGACTCGTGATCGAGATAACCCGAGTTCGAATCCTGTCATAGTTACTGATGTTGAGTCCTTGGGAATTGAAAATAGGTTTACGTATAATGTGTGGAAGACCTAAGTTCTATGTGCAAGATCATTTGCTAAAGTGTCCTGTTCAGTTGGTGACAAGGTTTTACTCCAGCTCTAAAACATCATCTGGGTCATGCATGTATTTGTTTACGATCAAGTCCCCTCAAGTGGCGTATGTCAGTCCAGCCCTATTCACAGCATCGAACGGTGCGTAAGGCACAAGACACCCGCAATACACACCCAGAACACAACATGCTTTACATATTATGACTGTCCCTCTTTTTTTCGTTGCCTGCCAATTGTCCGAAATGTCACTTGCTTTGAGCTTTCTCGTTTCCATTTTCGAAGCTTTAGATGACCTTTCTTCGACCCCCCCCCCCCGCCCTCTCCCCTCATCTGTTCACTATTACATCCAGCAACACTCTACATATTTACCTATAGGACTCACTTTGTTAGACCTACGACTTACCTTGTTTGCAAATGGTTTGGGCAGCACATCACAGACTTGTTGGTAGATGGTATCGATACCAACCTCCAGTTGTTGACTGGACAGGATCCTCTGCACGATACCAGCGATCTGGTTACAAATCTGGCACCAAACACTGCCGCCCACTGGGGATGGGAGTCGTAAGATAGCGATTGGTGGTGGTGGTGGTGGTGGTGGTGGTAGTAGTAGTAGTAGTCGTAGCCGTAGTAGTAGTAGTAGTAGTAGTAGTAGTAGTCGTAGTAGTCGTAGTAGTAGTAGTAGTAGTAGTAGTAGTAGTAGTAGTAGTAGTGGTAGTAGTAGTGGTAGTAGTAGTGTAGTAATAGTAGCAGTAGTAATAATAGTAGTTGTAAAGTGGTCGTGATAGCAAGTGGCAGAACCCACTTGAACCCAGCTGGCTCATGCACATCCTTCTATATCATCGAGAAGGATGTGGCTCATGGCCAAGATTCCCAATGTCTGCTGGTGGCCTCGCTCATGGCCCATGGCTGTCAACTTGTCACTCCGAGACTCGAGCTGTCATTGCGCATGACATGATTAACGAGGTCAAATTATTTTTAGATTGTCACGTGCGTGACGGATCCACCGACCAAGAGGAAGTAGTGTGACAACAATAAGATATTATATTAATATAAGTAGCACTTTGTGTAGGCGCCCATGCCCATATTATTATAGCCGTGTAGTAGGGTAGTGTTAAGTACGAAGTATGAACACAGTTCGTCGTTCAGGTCAATGCATCCGTGTAAATTAGGAAGATGCGTCATGAAACATGCTTCCGTAACAGGGTGTCATTAATTAAAGAGAGTAAACACACCAAAAATATTATGAGTGACCCCAAAGTCAAAGAGCAGTCTATGATTGTTTATAGTAGACGGACTTAGCCTAAGGCGAATGAAAATCGTATAAAACTAGATATAACAGTATAATAACTATAAGTTAACTTCAAATTGGCGATTTAGGATGTTTTCTAAGTTTGTTGGCAATTTAAGGAGCAAAAGCTCTCCCAGTAAAGATGCCAAACAGCAAACGTCGTCTCAAGAGGGTGCGAAAGACAATAATCAACTGCCGGAACGCCATGTCTATACAAGACCAACATTCCTCTCACTTTCGGCTGAGGATGAAAAAGCTTTCGCCAGTCATGAACATCGTACCATCATAACACCAAACCAGAATTCTAATCAGAAACTTCCATCTTGTGCTGGATATGCAGAGTACGTTCAAAATTGCAAACCAACAGTGTGCTTTGTCAAAAACAATCTACGAGTATAGAGTTGTATTTGTATGTAGTCTAGAGGTAGACTAATACTTAGTAAAATAGTAGTTAGACTAGAACTAGAAGTTAGTACATTTGTGAAAGAAAGGGGTTTATTAAAAACAAAACAAAAACCTGCTTTGTTAGCTTGAAAACATAATTCAAATTTGCTCATGTCATTGTCTGTTTGTCAAATTATTTCTAAGTGGGGGATGTTTTATTCAAACATGTTGACCTTTTGCCTAGGAAAGGAATAATGACTAATGGGCAACTAAATATTAAAAGCACTTGAAGTAAATGCCTGGACAGTAACTATTTTCATGATCATTGAATTAATTTTAAAAAGGCAAAATTGAAAGGAATGCGTAAACCCTATATTAGATGATTTGACGAGTAGTCGAGGTGCTAATAAAAAATATTCAAATAAGATCAGGTAAGATTGATATTACTCGCCCATGTCTATAATGAAATGGAAATTTCCTTTGGTAAGTTTTGTTTTTACAACTGCAGTACAGAATAAAACAGGGAAATGAGATGCTTTATTATATACTGTAATATAAAAATAAAGAACATCTTGGATTAATAATATTGCATGATTTGTATTATCTATTTATTTCTACCATTGCACAATTCATTTGATTTTATCACAATGTGTTACTGATTTAGGAATCGTTGTGTATGATTTGATTTTATTGTTTGTTCTGCCGCTTTTTGTACCTATATTTATTCAGGCAAATTTGCATTGTAAAGTACATTGAGCAAAAACCTAGATAGCTATAATGGTCACACACCATACAAGTGCTCATCTTGTATAAGACAAAAGAATTAGTAATAGATTTTAGGAAAAGAAAATTGATATTGAACCCGTCATATAAAAGGAAAATTTTTTGAATGCTAATATTAATATAATAATAAATGGCATTTATATAGCGCTTACCCACGATCATCACCATGCTCTAAGCGCTTTACAGTAGCCCATTTACCTTGAGGTAAGCAACGGAACACTCAACACTCACTACACCACACACTGCCTGTTCAGCGCGAATACAATTTTTGGACTAGGACCATCACTGCGTACACCGAGGGGACTTCCAAATTTAATGTCCATCTCCGTTAGGACAAAGTAAGCAGGGCAAAGTGTCTTACCTAAGGACACAAGCGTCGGTGAGTCAGTACAATTCATTATGTATATATTTTTTGTCGCTGACGGGTTTAGAACCCAGGCGGTCACCCGTCTCCTCACTGGCCACGATAGGCATGACTTGTCAACACCAACAGTCGAGTGGCGCTCACTGCTCGGGCCACGGATGCCCCCAACTATAAACATTTAGTCATAGCTATAGATGAAAATTTGAAATGGGCAGAACACATTGATAACTTGAAAATTAAAGTAAATAAATGTATGTATTTTTTATCGAAATTAAGTGAGTTTAAGGTTGGCAAAACTCCTTGCACCCTGTTTTACAGATCAGTTATTGAAAGTGTCCTTACTTGTGTGGGGTGGACATTGTTTTATGGCTGATCAACATAAATTAGATAGAACGATTAAAAGAGCAGCTGCATTCACAAATGTTGTTGACAATTTTAACAACCTTTTAGAAAAAACTTGTATCACAGGAAGATTAAATCTATTTAACTGAAGAACACCATCCTTCATACTCCTCAATTATTTTATCAAATAGAAGTCAGCGTCTGATTTCTATAAGAACAAAAACTCAAGACACCATAGATCGTTTTTACCGTTTAATACGTCTTTACAATTCAACACAAATATAAACATGTAAACATTCTTATTCATTTATTCCCATACCTTGTTTTGAAACCAAGATTTATAACTATTTCTAATGTTTTACCCCAAATATACACGCTGATGTTATTTATAATATATCAAAAGGCTCTGTGGCTTGATATGTCTGTGATGTTATTCTTTTATTTACCATATTTTCCTCTTCTACAAAAATTCTACTATTTATTATTAGCACCTTCTACACATATCGTTATGTCATACACGTTCACCCCTCTACATGTGCTTGTATGTTGTAATTTTATAATTATGTATCGTTTATTCTTACTTTAATGACACATTGCATTATTTCCTTTTTGATAGCTTCTTTTTATTCACGTCTGTACAAAGAATTTCCCCATGGGGATGAAATAAAGTATTATCTTATCTTATTATCTTATCTATATATGCTATTATTAATATTATTATTATTATGGTACAAGACAGTGCTGCCAGGTTAATCTTCAGGAAGCCGAGATGTGACTCTACCACACCTCTGCTCCATAGATTACTCTGGTTGCCTGCTGAGAGAAGGATCAGATTCAAAGCCTGTGTTCTGGTTTACCGCTGCATGGAAAGCTTTGCCCCAAAATATCTTTTCACGCACTTTACGTTCTGCCATTCTACTAAATTATTTGTCCCACGAGTTCACATGAACGCAGGAATGAGATCCTTTTCTCACTTCAGGCCATCTGTGTGGAACACCATGCCACAACGCATTCGGGAACAGAAATGTCTCTGTCATCTCTTAAACATTCCCTAAAGACTTATCTGTTCTTACACTGTCTTACAGTTTCATTGTGGGTCAGTGTGAGAATAGGGAGGTTTTTATGGTCGTTTATTGCATGTAGATAGTATGTTTGTGTTTTATTTATTTCATTTGATTATATGTTATTTTTCTGATTTTAAGAATGTAAAGCGCTTAAGAGTCTCAAAGCAGGGAGTTATTGCGCTATATAAATGTTCATCATCTTTATTATTATTATTATTATTATTATAATTATTATTATTATTATTATTATTATTATTATTATCATTATCACATGCTCCTCCTTTTTCTCGTTGTATGTAATCATTTCCCATCCTTACATCTCATTCAATTCACACAGCCCCCTAGAAACAGACATACCAATAACACTACTTAAATCTACCTGCATTTCAGATGTACACAAATATTCTTTTGAATTAATTAAATCTACCCTACCTGCAACACATATATACAAATATTCTTTCTTCCAGCAGACCTCTGATGATTAAGATAAATCATTTCTATTTATAAAAATGTCTTTTAGTGATGGTGCCAACATGAAGTCATACTCTACAAACAGTCTACTCCAGTATCCATACATATACAGATACAAATGCTCAATGGTAAAAGAAGGCATTGTCTCTTATGATCATCAGATGTTTTTGTATTGTCTCCCAGCGCGTAGTGTTTGAAATTTCAATTAGATTAAGACTCAAGACTGGAGATATTGAGTTTGAACTCTGCGCATAGAGAGGTGAAGGTCATAGATCATTGATGTTCACTCCAAAAATGATTGAGGTTTTTTTCTTATATTTTCAATCTTTTATTCTTATCGAAGTTTGAGGATTAAATCTGAGTTTAGTAAAACTAAGATGATCTTTTTTTCCCTCTCCACAGATGCATCAATGGGGGAAAATCTGAGAGAAATGAAGATCAGGTGACTGCAGGAAGGTTTGTTCTACCCAACCAGCCCAATGGAGCCACTGACCAGGTAAATGTTTGGTGTTTTTGATGCACCCTCTTCTGCAAGTGGGTTGGTTTTGGGATCAAATTCTGGATAGTTGGGGAAGGGGGGGGGGGGGGGGGGGAGTATGTTATTAAGACTTGAAAATTGTTAAATTTTTTAAAACTTATTCCCTGGTTTCCTGTTGACCGTGGACAATTTACTAATCATCAGAAGTAATCATCTGAAATCGGGCCCTCATGTCGATAAAATTACAAAGAAGGCAAAAAGACTTCATTAGATGCGACCTTTAGTGGAAGCCCTTCTACTAAAGTGGCAAATTCTTTGCAGCGCTCAATGTTTGTTAAGTCTGAAGAATGTGATACAATATAATGTTGCTTGAATTTGCAAGTGAGGTAGACAAAATGTTTCAATTATTATAACGAAAAATGTCATTTGTATCTTTAAACTTGATTTAGTTTGAAAACCCTTCTTTGTTATCAACTTTTTTAAAGGTGGAACCTATGGATGTGCGTTATTTTTGCATTTTTGATGGCCATGCCGGAACAGGAGCAGCTCTGATGGCAGCAGATCAACTTGTGAACCACTTACAGGTAAAACATGTATCATATTGAAATAAACTCACTATGGTCTGAATTTTTGAAAATAGGATAAAGATGATATACTGAAGTTTAAGATAGGCCGCTTACAATTTTGTCTCATTACTATATTATACACATGTTACTATGCTATTATATACACATCCCTCCTCTATGACATGTACTCATATGTGCTAATCTGGATTTAGCTACTTTTTGATTACTTCTTTTGTATTCACATCTGTAGAAAGAATCCCCCCACGGGGATGACATAAGGTATCTTGCCTTATCTTATCTTACATGTGTAAAAGTGAGTCACCATTGTATGTGTCAAAGTGTTCAAATGCTTTCTTATTCTTTTGTTATTGTATTCATCTCCCATTATTTTATTATACATGCATTCTCCAGGAAAAGCTTATGGATATAGTTGAATATTTGACGAGTCTGACTTCTACCAAGGACATGATTCCAAATGGGGCTTTTGGCAAGAAGAGTTTTTACGACGTGACCGTGGATAGTCTTATTCGGGGTGCCATAGAGGCAGCCTTTATCAGCTTTGTAAGTACTGACCAAAATTATGTTACAGTCTTTTTTGTTAAAAATGGAAACGATATTGTATTTTAGTATCTGCAAAATATTTTCTTTCAATTTGAATTGCAACAATACAAATACAAAATTATACAAATGTTCTGTCATTATCTAGAATCTTCGCTAGATCAAACAATGTAATTGTCATGATCTTTCCAATTTTTCACATTTTGATATATTCCCATTTGAATCTAGGATGATCACATTGCAACAGAACGTAAAACATTCCAAATTCAAGGAGGTTGTACAGCCCTCATGGCTCTGGTCCTTTTGGATCGTCTCTATGTCGCACATGCAGGAGATTGCAGGTATTCACCAATCCTTGAATGATATAGCTATGGATGTTAACTTTTTGTAGTTGTCAGTTTTTGTTGTTAATGATGATATCCTGTGTCTAATAATATAATATTGAATTAGTCAGTAAAACCATATTATTTTATTACTTTCTCTATCAAACTCTGATGCCTTTACCCTATGCCCTTTTACGTATTGGAAGGCCTGTTTGATTTATGCTAATGTTTATTGTTATGTGTTGCTTTCTAGAATGATGAAGAGAATTAAACTAATAGCAACTGTTAATCCCTTTAATTGGGAATGTGTAGAGACCTGGAATATCTGAGAGAGTGGGTCTGGAGTTGGTCTGCTTTAAGCATATCGCAGGCGTGATGGAACAGGGGTGTATCATATGATACGCCTTTGTGCCTCCAGTGAATATGTGAATTGTACTGACCATAGGCATGTTGTGTTAAAATATCAAATTGATATCTTCAAAAATAAAGTTGGA
>JARFNW010145387.1:0-10007 GCA_031763155.1 Dirona albolineata | reverse complement strand
ATGAATGTCATATTCGTAATCTGTCAAACACCCACTGTCGTCATTTTGATAATAAAGAATAACGACTACCGACTGCACGACTTCGATTTCGTCCTCGAAAAGATGAGTTTTCTTCCAGAGGGTTTAAACTCCTGTTTTAATATTTTCATCTTTTATTTCATGAGCGTCAAATTTAGGTCGGTGTTACGACGTTTATTTGGGTGTTCAAAGAAATTATAAACATTTTAGTGTGTCCTGAAATAGCGTACCATCATATCCAAGCTTGCTTTTTGGAAGTTTCAGTTTTATAATGTCTTACGTATATTTCAACAACGATGTGATCATAAAATCATAGATATACAAAGCCTATGACCGACAGATCCATAAACTGGACAATTTGATTCGTTTACTTCACCTGCTCACATGTCAGTTTCACCCATGGGTTTAGAATATGATTTACTACAATTGTTTTTCATGATCCGTGGAAACAGTCACTGGGCAGCGAACGTATTGCAATGGGTTGAAAAACAACTGACTTGTGCGATACCAATTGGTTAGATGCAAGCAAGGACCCACCAATTACCTGTGTTTGCAAACAAAAGAAGGAATGAAATAGCAGTAACGAATGAAAATCACTTGATCGAAGTAAAAACATGAGTATTGTTAGTTATCGATCCACAGTGGTGTTTTGATTCTTTAGGGGCCAGCCAAACTCAGGATAGGTAAAATAAAACATGAAACAGGTTTCAATGGTAATTATTGGTGATCTCAAAGACAAAATTGAATACATTCATTTCAATATTTGCCATGTCTACCACCCGCTTTTGTAACAGCATCCAGCCAGACGAGCAGAGAAAGACTCAAGCACACAAACGAGCAATTTAAAATGAACCCAATATTCTTTGGAGAGCGGTATTGAGATCATCTTGTCAGCTCATCTGGTGTTTAAGCTGGATTGAAGAATTACTGAGATAACAAACTCTTTTGAAAATACTATCTATATGTTTGATTATACATCATGTTCATCTGTATTTTGAATCGCAATTGTGATGATCTTTCTGTACTCTACCCGGTAAATTATGATTACCCATACAGCTTCTGTGAAATTGTCTGTGCAAATCTAAAATCTGAACGTGACCTAATGCCTAGCTTTCAAATGTGGTTAACAAAACCAACAGTTAAGTTAAAAAGATCCTTTATATCTTAAGATCCTATAATGCTACCTCCAATTAAAAACCACCATCTTAAAATCCAAATATATGTAATGCCCCAAGGAAATTCATGGTCATTGTTTTCAACCCGTCCTATAACTACCATGTGAAGATTCTTAACTTTTAAAATGTCTATCCCAGGGAACCAGGTGGTGCAGTGGCTAAGTCACTCACCTTTGGTTCGAGAGGTCGTGGGTTCAAACCCCGGTGCAAACACTGGGTTTTTTCTCAAGTCCTCGATCCCATATTGTGGCGCTGCTCTGCGGCTGACGTCTGGGTTATTCCGGTCTACCATCGGAATAGACCCTAAAGACAAATTTCCCCCTGTGATGAATAAAGGGAGTATTATTTTTATTTTTTTAAATTTATTTTTTTGCAAAATAATTCCCAAATTTGTTATGTCAAATTCCAAATATTTGCAACAAAAAACAGCAAATCTTGCAAAAAATTTGCAAAATGTTTACATTCAGTTCATGCGATAGAAATGACGACATGCGTTGACTTGTCACTTTTGTGCCCTATTTTTAGTTTAATAAATTAAATGTGCACTAGGTATGGGTCTTAAGCATGGATTAAACAGCTACGGTAAAAATAAAGACAGACTTTTATTACCCAACATTGGATTTTTAAAATAAAATTCAAATAATTGGCCAAAGAATACATTGGGACTCAATAACAATAACTACATAGTAGCAGCGGTCCAAGCCTTGTGCAGAGGTCCGGTTACTTTGGATGTCGTAGACCAGTTGTTTACATGTGGTTCCAATTCCGATACCGGGATGCTTGGGATGAAGAAATTACATCTTTAAAAAATAAAGGATTGAGGAAATTGATATAGATAGTCTTAAACTTTGTAGACAACCATCAGTTGGCCTTCATCACAAAACCATAATATGCAAAAATAAAAAGTAGCGAATGAATAAATGAACAATTTTTAAGAATCACCAAAGCAATTTTAGTAATTCAGGTTCAAACTCGATCTTACAGTTGATATAGTAATTTACTGACTAATTAATCAGTTGAATCAATAGTACTAGTACTGTGAAGTACTGAACTAGTCGACTATAACAAACAAACACACCCAAAACAAACGACAACAGCAAAGCAATCTGAAAAGAAGATAGGCTGGAGCTGGTCTCGAGTCTAGATTTACTTCACCATCACTGCAAAGCTTTCAAATTTCAAAGTCGAAGTCAATAATTAGAAAGTCATGGGATTCCAACAAATTTCAGATAACAGAGTATATGGCTGTAACTGTAATTTATACTGGCCATATTGATAACTTGATTTGATTGGGAATAAAACTTGGACGAAAATAGCCATATGAGTTTACTTTGCGATTTGTTGAGATCGCTGTCGGTCACTAGACTAGACCAGTCTATACATTTAGGTTACAAAAACAGACCACAAATACTGAACAACATCTCTCACCTGGTCTGTCTATAGACAACATCCATGTTAGATAGTTCATTTCATCAAAAGACTTCAGAAGACCAGTTTATAAATATTGGACACTCGTCAAGACATCGTCCGTACTTCATTTCAATTTCAGCTAACTATGAATGACAGTGAATGACAGTCTTGGACTTGGAAACTACGAACGCTTTTTAAAACATCCGGTTTTTATATTAAAAGAGCTACATACCGGTCTTCCGTTCACAATATTTTCAACTTTTACATTCACCTGCATCTAGTAACACGGGCCATTAATTCACAACGGTGATATTCGTCATGAAGATCGATCAGAGTCCGTCATGGATAGACCGCTTTATCGTAAATGCAGTTTTCAACAACACTAATCTTCCTTATTTTGGAATATTTACCCTCAAAAATCGCAAATTTTGCAAAATTCTAAATATTGCGGCCGCGTTGCAACAAGAAAAAAAGTGTGACCGCAATGAATGCAAAGAACTGCGGGGACAGTAATTTCTTTCATGTGCAATATATGTATATCATCTCATTATCTTATGAAATAATTACTTTTACATCATTGGCTTTTGTTTCCCCTGATTCAACATTTTCGTGTTACAAATTTTTAACTAGAGCAAACATCATTATTTTGAGCGTTACATTTATATAGAACAAAAATGGACGCATCATAAACATTGACTATGGACGCATCATAAACATTGACTATGGACGCATCATAAACATTGACGGACAAACAAGACGATCATTGTTTTTTGGTACAGAAGGAATATTTGGTGGCGTTGAACTTTTTGAAAATTTCGACGCGAAGACATATCATCATACGTCTTGCGTAATCGTAATCTTGTCACCGTCGAGGCAATCTGATATCGCCGTTGTACAGGAATAATTAACTCTTACTATTCCTTCCCACTAGGAGCGATAAAATTGCGATAAAATTTGTTAACATGAAGAAAATCAACTTGACGTGTTCGAGAAATATCAAGTTTTTACAATTCCATAAAACAACTGAATGAGATGCAAAACTTAACAAACCAGTTTGTGTATTTGTGTGTTTGAAGATGTATTATCTTATGGTATTGATATCACTCTTCTGCTGTATTAGTAACCATTTCCATATGTTTTATAATGTTTTATGATAATGCATTGTGACTCCATGTTATATTTCCTTTTTTGATTTTCTATCTGCGTGTAGTTGTCAAATAAAATATAAACAAAGCACATTTCTTTCCTCATCGATCTTATTTTATCTTATTATAGAATAAATTGCCATTGCCAAATATAATGAGGGAGGGTAGTGGCTAATTGCATTATATGATCCTCGTGTCGAGCATTTCTCTCCAGACAAACTCAAATACGCCTCTAGGCATTTTGATGAACCCTGTGTCGATCCCCCCCCCCCCCTTTGTCCCCCCTTTGTTTAACATTAAGTCGACTGTTAAATTGTTTTGGGATGTTTCCGTAGACTATGTCTTTTAAAAAAAGAAGAAAAATGAGAGAAACCCTAAAGGAAATAATCGAGGGCAAAGTCGGGGAATTGAGTGACAAAGGAAAGCTTTCGTCTTATAGGGCTCACCAGGCCTTCTCAACAGCATACCCCCATCTCCTCCCCTAGCATCTCCAAACCTTTCTGGGATATCCTAGTTAAAAGGAAGTGGTATTCATCGCTGAACCAAACACTCTCAACACATGCAGTCCCCCCCCCCCCCCACACACACGAAAAATTTAGCTTCCAACCATCTACACATCTACAAACTTTATGCTTGATGTGAATCATGTACGAATATAAACCCACGCCATTCCACAGAACTGAACTCAAGCTTTCCATGCACAGTCCACCTCCCTACTCCACCTCAGGGAGACAACAGAAAGGATTCAGAAAGGTGGCTACCGTGCCTATGGTTCACATAAAGGCCGTAGCGTATCTACAACAGGGGCCGAGATACGCTGAGCTCTGTGTGTGAACTATAGGCGTGGCAGGTGCGTACCGATAGATGCGTACAACTATAGGTAACCACCCTTCTGAATCCTTTCTGTGGTCGCCCTAAGCAGGGCCACCATATATTTTTGAGTTCCTGTTCTTGACAGAGCCATGTGAATGGAACTTAGAAATGCTTTCCACGCCTTAAAATGTGTTCGAGCATGCGCCATCTATTCTCCAAAACACATGCGGGAAAATATGTTTACTAGAAGGATTTGTTTCTCATCTTGACTGGTTATTGCATGCCGAGAATTCGTTTCAGTTGCTTTCTGTGAGATACATCCAGTTTTTCGTTATCGCTTTGTATTAGTGCCCAGGTACAACAGTTGTACGTCAGAATAGATTTACA
Source organism: Dirona albolineata (assembly GCA_031763155.1). Classification (NCBI taxonomy): domain Eukaryota; kingdom Metazoa; phylum Mollusca; class Gastropoda; order Nudibranchia; family Dironidae; genus Dirona; species Dirona albolineata. The sequence goes on along the minus strand of JARFNW010145387.1, from coordinate 5,059 downwards.
TGGGTTCTGTATAATTCAAACTTCGTTCTTGTTATCCGGTCTCTCATTCCAGCGTTGATAGGCGTTTTCTTCGTTCAAGATATTCCATATCTCCTATGTGGAAGCTGACTTTCTTTTTCTATTTCTAGCACCGTTTTCTCTATTGAGGGTTGTAAAATCGGTATTGTCGGAATTAACCTCCAATCTATGCTATGTTTTTTGAAGAATGTTTTATACTTCGCTGACGTTGGTGGTATCAAAGCCTATAAAATCGACATCCTCAGCATATTCAAATACTCTAGGGAGCTCAACATCGAAGCCGCTTTCACTTTCTGGCATGACGGTTCTGACTTCTATCAGGATGTGTTCCAGGTATGTTATTATAAAGAGTAGTGAGCTACAGCTATGTCTCTGTGGTGTGCCTACGATGCTGCTAAATGTATCTTCGTGGGTGGCTCAGAAAGAAACGTTTAGTTTTTAATATATCTGCATCAACTATAGATGCCAAAGTATCTAATACTGCATGCCTACATATTGTGTCGTACATATATATGTTTGTTTGTTATCTGTTCCCTATAGTACCGTAATCAAACAGTGTAGGGACCAACTCTTTAGTCTGGCCGAGGACATTGTTCAAGGCAGATGCGCAGACCCAGGTAAAACGTAGCCAGATTAAGTGCAAGTCTGTGCCTCACTAGTACACATGGCCTGATACAGAGCTGGAAAATCTATGGATCAAGATTTTTAAGGCAGGCAGGGGATCAGCCAGCCCACTGTGTCAATAAACTTTGTTTGGTCCAAGAACAAATGCACTGTTCAATATTAGTCATAACAGGTCCAGACAACATGGTATTGTAGCCTCAGGTGTTCATCCAACAGCTATAGAAACTGAGGAACTTTTACCAAAGAGGCATATATATATATACAAGTATTCATCGACTAGGTACGCTAGAATACAGTAGAAGGCTAGTTGACTTAGTACGGATCTGGGAAAAAGCAGCCACAGATCCATGGGACACATGGATCTTTTACGGTGGCTACCCAAGACCATGATTACCAAAAAGTTCGGTCTATCATGCAGCTAAAAAAATAAATCATACTGCAACCATCTCAACTCATTTCCATCATACATTATTTAACACAGCAACAATCTATTTTGATAATACCACTATCATATAATCTAGCACATGAAGATGTTGGAGGTGATGTTACATACGATGTTACAAGTGCCCCCAATTTGTGCTACACACAATTGTAAGCGTGCTTCAATATAAAATATTGTTGATACTGATCAATTAATTGTAATCTGTCACATGGGCCTGGTTTCTGCGTTACTCAGATCTGAAAGGTTATCCAAAAGTTCACTACCCATTCCGTAAACCCCAAAGATAGAAATATTAAATCAGCTTCAAAAATATAACACGAAATAAAAACAAAAGAATAACGACGTGTCAATCGTAAGGGATGGAAATAAACGGGACTCACATCCGGACTATGGGCTGTCATGTACGATCGGTAGCAGGATGTTCCATATGAGATAATAAGCAGCCATGCATTAACATTCTACCTTCATCATTGACCTCAGATGTGTTGATGGGATTTGATTATATATGGCTTCAGCCGGAGACTATTACCTTTAAGAATCTCTATTAATGTCCTGTTCTAAAATGCGTCTTGGAATGGATTTCTTTGGCATGCCATTCGCTGCCGTTGTGGGTCGTCCTCTATAAAAAGACCAATGGGTGGTCTTAAGCCGGCCACTCACGAGAGAGGATTCCTGCCAGAGGAGCCCTCAATGTTTTAAAAAAATGGGTCAAAATTAGAACTGTGTAGTAAAAAACCTGGTCCTCATGGGGTCGTCTTGATTTCAGGACGAGCTTGATAATTACATTATAGATACATAGATTTGCTAAACTTGACACACGTTTTTATAACCCGTCACTCACTGTAGAGGATTCTTGCCGGAGTTGTCCTCATAGGCCTGGTCAAGATCTTTGAGGAGAGTCACGGTAGGCATTTCACTAGAGAAGAGTTTCTCACGGATAATCATCCGGCGTTGTGCCCATTCACTTAAGATGACAGTGCATGGTGAAAAACACGTGTGTCAAATCTAGCAGATCTATGTGTGTTTATTAGCACGGAATGACCTTCAACACACTACAGCGCCACGCGGTTTTCACCCGCCCCTAACCACCGACGCTATTAATAGATGCGATGCAAAACAACTTTGCTTTGTGACTTGGTAGAAAAATGAGGAAGTAATTAATTACAAATGTTTGGTAGACAGCTCATCACCTGCTCGTCTTTAATTCCTGATGCAGAGTCTTTCTAGACATGTTTTAGGTCGGTGTTGAGTGGTGTAAGTCCTCATTGACATTTGGATTTACTTCCATTTGTCATGTGCACCCTTCAGAGCTTGACATATGGCTGGCCCCTACACTGCTTTTTGTGGTATAGAGGGAACTCGATAAACAAACAAAACAAAAATGATTTAAGGATGATTTGTTTTTTGATATTACAGAGTGCTGAAGATGCTCCCCAAGCTTTAGACAGTTTGCAGGAAAGGGAAGGGCGAGATGGTAAGACCAATGTTTGAGATGAATTAAAAATATTTTCACATAGCTACTATTGTGTGTAAACTTATTTTTATTTATTGTAAGATATATAACTGTTGACAGATTTATATGATCACTATGATCAAGTATTATTTAAATGATTTAAAAGATTTTATTCATGAAATCATAACGAGATATATTCTTATTTCAGATGAGCTTGCGAGCATAATGAAAAAACTGTCCTTGGAAAAATACAACCCCATCTTCGAAGAGCAAGAGGTGAGATAATGGAAAAGCTGTGAGATGTAGCAAATAGATAAATGTCAATACATCATTAGTTAAATGAGTTTCAAAGTGGAATGATGATGATCTGAATATAGTTGTGGAGATGTCAAAATGTTTCAATCGTGGGGGAAAAAAAAAGATAATTATGAACAGGACCTTAGGTGCAATAATCTAAATGTGTTCTATGGGTTTTTGTGAAAGTGGAGGGGGAAAACCCCAACATTAAGAAAAAAATCATGTTTTGAAATGTTTGTGTTTGTTGTTGTAAGGTGGATATGGAAGCGTTTTTGACCTTGACGGACAGCGACCTCAGGGAGCTCGGTATCTCACAGTCGGAGTCGAGGCAGCAGATCTTGTCGGCCATCACTGACCTGAGATCTGGCAAGGTATGTTAGACCTTTAGTGTGTGTGGTTTTTGCTTTTTGTTTGTTTGTTTTTTTGGGGGGTTATTTTGTTGAATTTTTTTTTTGTTTTTTTAGGGGTTGTTGGTTTGTTGGGGTTTTTTTTTGGGGGGGGGGGGGGAGAGAGAGAGAGAGAGAGAGAGAGAGAGAGAGAGAGAGAGAGAGAGAGAAGGCACTGCAAACTACAATAGTACACTTAAGTGCCTGCTTGGTTTCCTGATGAAGTTTTTTTTTAATCGAAACCATTACCCTGTATGCCTGCCTACAGCGGCGCTTTGCATTGTTATATCCTTGGGCTAGATGCTTTGAAAATTGTATTGCTTCAAAGTTATAACAGGTAACAGGACAAAGAATGTTTCGGGCTTCCCCTTCATCAACCAACAAACACAATACAAAAAATGCAAAACATAAAAATTCCGGCAGCTCAAGTAGTCACAGAATAGTATGGTCTGCAACACTTGGATAACTCTTAGCGTATTATTTCTTTTCCTGACAGGGCCGGGAAAGACAGCAATACGTTGACACCATGTCAACATTCAACTCAACTCTAAAGGCACGGATCACATCAGAGGGTGAGTAGGCGTGCCGCCAAACTTATAAAGAGCGTGTCAGCAGCGATCAACTGATCAATAACTCCGCCTTCTGACACATTGAATTTAACCAGTATCAAGTCATCCTTTTTTTTAAAAAGAATTAATTGCACCCACGCAATGGGCAGTGCCATTGCAATGTTTCACTGACCAAAAAAATCTTCTGTTTCAGTTTTGTCTGAACCTCATGATAAAGGCCTATGGTTGAAATGAAACGTCACTTTCAAAATTTATTGCCACTGCATTTATTCTGTTCTTACTCACTTTCTAGCCCACAACGCTTCGAGGGGACACTGTTTAACTACTGTATGTAGACAGATTATCTTAAACATTTAACCACTTATCACATTTTGAAGACCAAGAGCTCAAGTGGTCACTGAGTCGGAGAAGTAAAAGTAAAATAAAGTAAAGTAAAAAAAAGAATAAAATCAAGCTGTGTTATGCGTTTACTTTACATTACTATACTTTTCCTTTTTTCAATCCAAGGAATTAAAATATTTAAAGTAATGAAAAGTATAGTAAACTCATAACACAACTTTATTGATTTATTTGTGTGTGGTGGGGGGGGGGGGGGGAGGGTTAAAAAAAATTGTTTTCCGCCAACAGCAGCTTTAGGTCATGTTAAATGATTCTTTCTGATTCCATTGTGTCCCATTTCCGTTTCAGGTTCCCTCGGCAGAGACATGACCCACTGGGACATTCAGGTGGAAGCCGACCCACACGTTCCTTGCACGGGGTCCAGGATGTCGTAGCCTGAACCACCAACCCAACCTGTCTCTCTATTTCTTGATGGAACAGCAAAGGCAATCCTTGTCAAATTTAGTTTGTTTTGGCTTTTTAGTCTTTTTTTTTTTTTCATTTTTCTTGTGAAAAGAGCAAAAGATGTGGTGAGTTTATCTCTTCCCAGTAACTTGACCTCGTCATGCAAAGTGACCTCATCTTGCAAAGTGACCTTGCCATGCAACTTGACCTCGTCATGCAACGTTAATGTGACCTCGTCATGCAACATGACCTCGTCATGCAAAGTGACCTTGCCATGCAACTTGACCTCGTCATGCAACGTTAATGTGACCTCATCTTGCAAAGTGACCTCATCATGCAAAGTGACCTTGCCATGCAACTTGACCTCGTCATGCAACGTTAATGTGACCTCATCTTGCAAAGTGACCTCATCATGCAAAGTGACCTTGCCATGCAACTTGACCTCGTCATGCAACGTTAATGTGACCTCATCTTGCAAAGTGACCTC
>JARFNW010145386.1:6440-19353 GCA_031763155.1 Dirona albolineata | reverse complement strand
TGGAAATCGGGAATAACGAGAGCTCGGGAATAACGAGTATTTTTGCTTGGAACGGAGGCTCTCGTTATAACCGAGTTTCACTGTAGCTAGTTAAAATCATAATAATAATATGTGCTAAACCAAATGACACTTTTGAGCACCCGTAACACAGATCTAGCTATGGTGTTGGGCGCGTCGAGTTCAAAAAATGGACATGACATGTTTACGGTTCAGAGGAATCTTTTTTTTAAATATCAAAAGTCCCAGAGCCCATGAAAAATTCATTAAATTTGAGTTTTAAAAAACTAATAAATCTAAAATAAGCATTGGACTGATGTCAACCCTAAAGTTGTTTCAGTCCATTAGCTCACTATTTTTAAACTACAGGCGCAACTTCCTGGGATAAAAGAAAATAGCATTTTGATGTTAAAAAAGATAGTCATCAACCATACAAGGTATTTAACCCTCTAAGTTGGCACATGGTTGTTTGTTCCTTAGTTGTCCAATGTGCCAAATAAGGCACATGCTGACATTTTAAAAAAACTAAACTTTTTGATATTAAAAAAGCTGGATCCATGCATGGCATTTTATGTTATATTATAACAATTAAATTGTTCTACCTAGGAAATCGACCATTGGGCACTAGGGGGTTAAGGATGTCAAATGATGCTAATTCATTAATGGTAATGTAAAGGATACTCTTCCCCATCTGACACAACCGAGTAGTGCTTTAGTATGGCTGCCTTCCTGGACTTTTCTTCATCTGTCAACTGTTTCTCTTTCACAGTAGCAATTACATGTTTTTCCATAATCTCTGACAACTTCTCTCCTATGTCTGAAACAAAAACAGTAGCACAAATGGATCAGTGATAAAATTAATGAGTGATCAGTCCTTTGTAAATAAATTATAAAATCCAATAATGGAGCTATGAGCAATAGTCTGTACAGTAACGGAAATGAAATCAAATTCAATGTTGCCCTTCTTATCCTTCAAGCTGTCCAGTCGAGTTCAAGTAAAATCAGGCAAACAGAGAGCATAGTTATTGAATATGGTTTTGAACCGGGAGAGTCAATGAGGTGGTTGGGACACAAGAGCGTATAAAACAATCTGGACCTTTTGTCTTTAATCTGGGTTAGCATTCGGGTGATTCATGCTGTGTCACTGTCTCATGCTGGGTATGGAGCTGGCCCTTACACTTACACTGATTTGTTTGTTTGTTTATCTGTTCCCTATAGTACAGTAATTAAACAGTGTAGGGACCAGCTCTGGGTCTGGCAGAGGACAGTGTACAAGGTAGAAGGCATTGATGCGCAGACCTAGGTAAAACGTATCCAGGTTACGTGAAAGTCTGTGCCCGCTGGTACACATGGCCTGATACAGAACTGGAAACTCTATGGATCAAGATTTTTAAGGCAAGCACGGGATCAGCCCACTGTGCTGCTTTGTGGTATGCTATGGATAATGCAACAAAATATTTGCTTCTCTGAATATGTGGACACACACACACTTTTTTCCCCAGTGTGGTTTTTATCCTCATATGCGACCAAATGAATGGATGTCAAGACATAAATTGCTCAAACTGCTCATCTTGGATCAAGCACCAACAGCAAAAGTGAGAAAGTAAGACTTGGACAACCCAAAAATCTTGATAAAAATTGCATTTAAAAAAACGGTTCTCATTTGCCTCTTACAGAGGCTACAAATGAGTGAACATATATTATATATTGCTTTTCACAGAAGCCAACAAAAAACAAGTTACCAATAATAGGATGTTTACACATAAAATTAAAACATAATATACACATTATCATTTTGTTTCCTTTTATTATATATATATTATATAGTATATAGGTGTGAGTCTGCATTATACACAGTACCATTTGTTGCCTCATTATCTTTATTCCTTTCACAAACAGTCATCCACTCATCCAGGATGGATTTGCCAACTTCTGTTGCAACGTCAGGTTCCTGATAAAAAGACAAAGGCTAAAACTAGAAGACAACATCTATTTGACTATGATGATGATAGGTTCCTCACATCATATAAACTAGAAGTAACTTATGAAGAAATGACGTCCCAGTGCAACTCAACGAGGTAACTCTGCAAAATCACGTGACACACTTCCAAACCTGGTCTGGTTTCACTTCTCCAAAGGGGAATTCTTTTGCCAAAGAGGATAATAAAGGAAAATGGTCATAAAATTATAATAAATAATAAACAGATTTTCGATGCGCAGGGCAGGATGACCGCCTCATCGTCTGCTCGTGACTCTGATTTGTGCAAAGAAAAAAATTAAGGACATCACTATTCGTCCACATTTGGGGCAAATAGTATCTCCACAGTGGCGGCACTATTCGCCCACTTTTAATTTAATTATGCCACCATTGCAATTGGTTCTGTGGTGTAGCTGTTAGCATGTCTACTTTACACTCTGAAGGTCTGAGTTTGAACCTCGTCACCTCTTTCTTTTCTTTCTACTTTAAATATTTTTTTATTTTTTTTCTAAACACTCTGTTGAACTCATCAGATCTGTTTCATTGTTCTCTCATCAGAGTATTTTCCCCTTATTTTGGTCATTTTATTTAATTTATTTAAAATTAAAGTAGATAGTTTCCAAAAAGTTGAAGTGAAGTTATTATTATTAGTATTATATTAGTATCTAATATGATCATTTTATCATTATAATTAAAATTATTATATTCATATTATAATCTATTATTATATATCATTTAAATCATTGTTCATTGTTAATTATTATTATTATTTTATTATTATTATCATTATTCCTATAATTATTATGATCAATATCATATTAATTTAAATTATTATTATTATATTAATAATAATAATTATTATTATCATTATTATCATTTTTATTATTATTATTATTATTATTATTATTATTACTATTATTATGAATCTTGATCCATAGATTTTCCAGCTCTGTATCAGGCTATGTGTACTAGTGGGGCACAGACGTGCACTTAACCTGGGTACGTTTTACCTGGGTCTGCACATCGATGCCTTCTGTCTTGTACACTGTCCTCGGCCAGACACAGAAGTGGTCCCTACACTGTTTAATTACGGTAATAAAGGGAAAGATAACAAACAAACAAACACTATTATTATGATCAATATATCATTAATTATTATTATTATCATCATTAATCATTATTTATCATTTAAATTTATATCATTATAATCATTATTATTATTAATAATATTATCATTATTATTATCATTATAATATATAAATAATGAATAATATTAATAATAATAATAATAATAATAATAATAATTAACAATGATAATGATCATAGTAACATTAGATACTAATATAACTTTATTTCAGCTTTTTGGAAACTCTATTTTAATAAATCAATAAAATAAAATGACCAAAATAATTAAGATTTAAAAATAAAGAATAAAAAAGGGAGGTTGCGAGGTTCAAACTCGCAACCTTCATCGTGTAAAGCAGACGTGATAGTGATAACCGCTTCACTACGGAACCAGTTGCAATGGTGGCTTAATAAATATTACAATTTATAGAGTATTTCCCAAATCTATGTGGGCGAATAGTGCTAAGAAGACTAGATCTATTATTCGCCCCAAATCTATGACTATGTGGGCGAATAGTCACTTCGAAAAATTAATAAAAAAACGGAAAGTGAACGCAGGCAGGTAATGAACACAGGAGGGCTCCAGTGCTAATTTATATTTATACTCTATAAATTAATATTAACATTAACATCGGCTAGTCTATATCAACACAAGCAAAAAGTTTAAAAAACAAAAATTAACCACTTTTACTTTACTTTTTTTACTTTTACTTTTTTTAGTTGTTATTCATTTATTTACACACAGTTTACAGTAGTTACAAGTTCCAGTACAAGTACAAGTACAAGTACAAAAGCACTAGTACAAGTACAGAGTACAGTTAGTACATTGGCTATTTACCATAACCCCTTCTAGGAGTCCAGTGATACTCTCCATCTTTTCTTCATTGTCATCCTCAGTATCTAAGATTCCAATGATATATGAAACAAATACATCTGTATCTATGTCTGAACTGACAGAAGTTAACTTCTTAGTTAGCCAGACATCGAAGGACCCAACGATGGGAGTCGCCATTTTTAATCAAAAGAAAGTGGTTATATACTTGTTATGAAGAATTTGAAGAGCGTTGTTACGGCTACCAATACTTTTTTTTTAAACTGAGTTTTATTAGGTAGAGAATATTTAAAACCCATGAAGTTGAAAAGTTAGAATTAGAAATATTCGTGAAGAATTGAGGCTTAGCGGCGCATATTCATATATTGGAGAGTGCAATACTGTCTTGTGTAAAACAAAGTTTAAATAACCGGACTAACGGATTGCTAACATGTATTCAGCCTCTCCGAGTATATATTTGAATATCATCGATATCTATGTATCTAGTTGGTGTCGAAGACCGAAGACTTATCTCCGTATTTTCCCTCACATTATATCTTTATAAATACTCGTAGGGCTTATTTACAAGCCCTAAAAACTGTTTCTTATTCAGACCAATGTTTACAAATGAGAAAGATAAAACTTCATGAAATACTTTTTGTATCACCAACCCACAATCTCGAGGCTAAGATCGAGTATAGCTTAGTATCGTTTTTAATTAAGGAAGCGTCGACATACTAGAGTACCTGTAATATATCGACAGTTAGCCTGGTTCACGAGAGGCAAAGGAAGCTGAGTGTGGTCAGTGTGATTTGCTTACAATGCTGCTTTTTTAATTGTTATTTTTTACAATTATTGCTGGTTCAATATGCTTATTTCTTTATTATCAGAATAAGGTCGTGGCTGTTTCTATTTCTCTGAGGGTTTTTTTCGTGAGTTGGCGTGCAAAGCCTACCCTAGACTTTTTTACAACAACAAAGTGAAAACGAAAGTAGAATTGTTTGACTTTATATTTATAATTTATAATAATAATAATGGTCAAGGAGTAATGTTTATAACTAAAGAGTCAATAATTCAATGTTATTGAAATAATTATGAGAATGAGAGACTAAACCTAAACGTAGACCACTCACTCAGTAATTATATTTTGTTTGTATTTTTACTTTTGCTAAGCTAATAAAATTAAAATGTTAAATTTAAATTAAATGGCTGTTTGTTGTTGTGGTTGTGTACTGTGTTACTCACTGCTACTGTTGTGTATGCATAGTCAGCAGTAAAAAGAAAGAATAATGGTAAACTGCTGAAAAGCTATGTTAAAACCCTAATCATACATTTTTTTACCCCTTAATCGTACGTCGGGGGCAATTTTGTTACCCCGCAACAATAATAATATAAGAAAAAAAGAATTCCCTATTCGTACATCGGGGGTAATTTTGTTACCCCGCAACAATAATAATATTAAGATTTAAAAAAACTATCCCTAATCGTGCGTCGGGTGTGATTTTGTTACCCCGTGATGATTGTATAATTATAGTTATAATAGGTTCTGTTCTCAATTATGCAATCGGACACTTGATGACGTTTTTTTCTCTTTCGAAAGTGGGGGCACAAAATTACCCCCATTTGGAAAAAAGTGACATGTTGCGAAATCGCCAATGGTCACTATGCAGTTATTTGCCATCATTTTGGGCAGCACCCTTTGGAAAAGTGAATATTTGAGGATTACTGAAAATTTCAGAGAAAAATTTGAATGATAAGTTGTCTTAAAATTAAAAGCAAAAAAGCAAGGCCTGGGGTAACAAAATAACCCCTGACGTACGATTAAGGTTAAAGACAAAGTAGTCAGGGCTGCCAAAGGACATTCACTTCGGCTTTGCTATCCGTTCTGATATTTCACTGACCAAAAACGTCACCCACACCACAAAACAAAATGATAACACCACATGAAGGAAAACGATCACCGCATTTTAAAAGCCAATCACAAGTACATGGCGACTCACATTACAATCGGCTTCTCCTTTGAAGAGCTAAACAATGTATCATACATAATATGATAATCCTTGGCAGACGTTCCGAATGTCTTATCCCTATTCTTAAAGGAGGCAGACGTGCGAGTCGCATTTTAAGAACAATAACTTCCCAAATGATTTATATGTCAGTGGGGATTGAGCAAGTGTGGAAAAATGGGGTAAAACAAATGATAAAAAATAATAGAAGACAATGTCATTATATATCAATCTTAAGTCCAAAATCATTCATGTAAAAATATATACTACATACCCCATGTGTATTTTTACAAGTATTAAAGAAATATATTTTATGCATATAAAAACAGAAAGACTATTACAGTGCAACTTCCTGATAAAGACATCGCCCCGGACCGGAAAATGATGTTGTTATCCAGGGGTGTCGTTATTCAAAGGTTTTCAAGATGGTGGGAAAAGGGGGCGTGGTGAGACCCATGAATATAACGATGCGATGCGCGGGCCAATGCCTGTGATAAGACACGTCCCAACTACGTTAGAATATGTATTTTTCCTGTTGACAAAGGGATTTTAAAATAGTTATGCTGTCACTCTGATGTGTATTGTCATTGACTAAGAGTACGAGATATGCTGGTCGGAAACGAGGTTGCCTATTTCGCTAGATTATTTGTGTCAACTGCCGATTATCGCTATATATCGATATTGCTAAACTGGGGTTTTAGTTTTACTAAAATGTATGTCACTATTTTGAGGTTTTTATTACTAATAATATATAGCAAAAAATTCGGGACCAGAGGTCAATGTCGCTATCCAGGGGGTGTCATTATCCAGAAGTTGCACTGTACATTGTTGGTCATTTTAAATGCTCCTTGTTCTTTTATAGAGATCACATCTATGGCTACATATTAAACAAATCTTTTAATAATAAATTATAATATATATATATATATATATTAATATGTGGCTGTGTAGGGTATGTGTGTAAGGTTTTATTAATTTCTAACTGTAAATTAAGTAGATATCGTCATATAAAATTTCAACACACATCCTTACACATTCATAGTTGCCTCTACATGCGGATATACAAAACAACAAAATAATACTTTCCATGGTTTCTCCATAGAATAATATGGAATGTGTTTTGTCAATATTAATATAATATTATATATACTGATTTCATTTTCTTCAAAGATATATTATAACCAAAATCTTTTACCGACATGTAACACTCTGTGAATGTCATTTCACCAGAAATTAAAAAGAATTTAGCTTGTGTGGCCCAGTTGGTAATTGACTTTCTATTACTAGTATTACACAATCTTGTCAAATTAATTTCAGGAACAGCAAAATTATATACCTATGCAAACATTTGTTTTCTTGCTCAGATTTAACAATGTCAGCTACACCCACCCTTGATTCTGGCAAGGACAATGCAGCCCTTCCACCCAAACAGCAAACCATGATTTACATCTGTGGAGGTAAGGCCAAGGGATGAAAGAGAGTATTATAATGTCCTGTGTCATAATTCATATATGTGCATTAGTGGACCGAATTTCTCACACACCAATCACGAGGCTTCTATCCTTGAATCTTTGTTTTTTTTAATGACTAAGAGAGATTTTACATTTTCTGTTATTTGTGTATTTGCACATATTTGTGATTATAAAACAGAAAAATAAATCAAGACATTATATACGTTTAAGATCTTTCTCATCACTTCAAAACACTTTACATTATGGCCGGTGTTGTTGAGTATAACTAAATCTAACTGGCGTTACTCATGGCTATGTATTATGCCAAATAACCCAATAGTTTTCTTTACAAAAGTGACTAGCAACACTTACAGTAGTGGCTGTGAAGCTGTGAGAAATGTCTGTTTGTTTCTGTCCATCGAGTATCAAAATTGAATGAGGGTGCGATCTCATTGTAGCTGCAGACCAATTAGTCTAGTCAATTGTCAACACTGTACACACGATCAGTGATAGTTAATAGTTGAAATCGGAAAGAAAGCTACAATGCTCTAGCAAAATCGTGAATTCCTCAAACTACAAATTGCAGTGTCTTTATTTTTGTTGTTTGCAGTTTACTGTCTTAGATCTTTTCCATCCGTTGTATTTTATTAACCCTAAATATTAGAATTTACAGTAATAGACTATAAGTTGGCACGTAAACAAACTATTGCTATGGGCGTAGTGTGACGCATATGTTTCCATTACCAATTTATCAGTTTGATGTAAAATGTTTATGTTTGTATTTGTTTAGCCACTACCAATTTGTTATTATAAAAAGACTCACTGGACGAAGAAATTATGGTTTGGCTTTTTTAAGAGAATAAGGGAAAATGGAATTACTATGAAGATATGGTTTGATTGCAAACAGCAGAAGATGCCCCAAGGTTTGTGTGCTATCTTGTCTATTACTGCACATTCTAATATTTAGGGTTGATAAAATACAACGGATGGAAAAGATCTAGTAGAAGGTACGAAGTAACATCAGAGATTGTAGAAACTTACTTATATATATGCCCAAAGGAGCATAGGCCACCAGTGACACTTCTACGTTTCTCGTTCTAACTGCTTTTAGTTTCATCTCAGGTCCAGTGAATGAGGAAAAAAGAAGAGTTGAATTAATTGCTTGATGCAAGAAAAAGGTGTTGAAAGGGCCTTGTGGAAGAAATATATTCATAATAAATTATGGTTATAAGATATTGATTTATAAAGAAATAATCAGAAGAATTGAGGCACTGCTTTCGTCCATAACAATGATTACAATTTTAGATTCTGATTCCGGGCCTCAAAATATAGTTATCTGCCATGTGCCCGGAAATGTTCTGGGCCTATGATATGGAAGTGGTCAAAGGGCAATAATCAATAAAATACTCTTGTTTTTGTTTTCGTAATTGATTTCCCTTACCATCTGTAGTGTCACTTTGTTTACAAACTAAATCATTGATTATTTCACAAATTTTTTAACTCCTTTCACAACCACGACTTGTTATCATCATTGCGACTGGTCATTATCGTTATCAACCACGATATACAGCACTAGAAGTTAGTGCTAGATTAAATCATTCACGACAGGGACAGTGGTGATACTGATCTGGCCTGTGATAGTGAGGAGTCTAGACCACTAAGTAGTGTCCACAGTGAGGAAGAGGGTGAGGGGGGCAATGTTTTTCACCAACTTAATAATATTTTGCATGTCAAAAATTGTAAAATATTTTTGTCCATCATGAATATTTTTTTGATGTTACTGCCTCAAACAGAAGCCGTTTTCACACATCTGTACAAAGTTTCAAGGATTCCATCCATAAATAAATGTGTAATTAATTTTTTAATGAAACCACTTGGATTTTGATTTATTTGTTTTTTCGACGTATAAGTAATAATATATAGGGCAGTGAAGGGGTGGCCTGTCCAATGTGCCGAATATGTTACATGCTGACATTACCTTAAAATATCAGTTATGCCATTTTAAAAAGCTGGAACGATGTCTCTCGCTCGGTCCGTTTGTAGTGTGTTTCATAACAATTAAATTGTTCTCCATAGGAAATCTATCATCAGGCATTAGAGGGTTAATAGAAAGATGAATCTCAGGATCCAATTTTTACATTCCTTTTTTGTGTGTGTGTGTAACAATTTTGACATAATTATTTTTCCTCAACCCCCAGAATGTCACGCTGAGAATGAAATCAAAGCCAGAGATCCGATTCGTTGCCGAGAATGTGGGTACCGAATCATGTACAAGAAAAGAACGAGGAGATGTATCCTTTTTAACATCATTAAGTAATTATTTTTGTTTGAAAATACTAGTGAGATTGGTTTTAATGGGTGAAACCCGTTTGCTTGGGTTTTCCATTTCTCAGAGATCGGTCTATTGTGAGTAAATAGTACAGTGACAAACAACTTAACAATTATTTTTTTTCGGTACTTCCTAAATTGCAAGGTCAAGTTGCTAGGGAAAATCTTCAATCGATTTTGTCCTATTGTTGTACTTGTTGAAAGAAAGAACCTAAATGTAGAAGCTTTAGTTACAAAATATTTTGTAAAGAGCCTTTTGGCTCATAGAGCCAGTGCTTATTTATGCCGGTTTTAGTAGTGTAAGACTGACAAATTGTTTTGTCTTTTGTTCATGTTTTTTTTTTTGGGGTGGTGGGCCGGGATTATTGCATTTTTAACAGTTATAATCCATGATATTTGATGGTCAGGATGTTGTCCACCTTAACTTTAATACAGTGATTGTCTTTGATGGTAGATAATCCAAGCAAAAAAGGCAGACTGCACCTTTGACTTCATTTCCATCCCGTCTTTGTTATCATCATCGGCTTCACGTTCATCATGCCATGAGGGTTGTTGCCAAGTTGGAGTACTGTTGTCTATTGAATTTTATGTCACATGATGACCCTATACTGCAAGCTAGTAAGAGGAAATTACCAACAAAGGAAGGATAAATTTGAATGATTTAAAAGTCTTAGCTGTTGATATATAAAAATGTTTTTCATTGTTAACTTTATTTGGCTAAAGGTTGTTGGTAAAAAAATCTCTCTCATTAAATGTAGACAACCCTTATTTAACTATAGCTGCCCAGTTCTTTAGCCCTTACGTTGCTGTCATTCGACAAATATCGAAAATGTGCACAGCATTCCGTTTGCCATGTTTGACAAATTATGTCAAAAGTGAGGATAACTATGGTGTAAGGGTTGATGCCAGCCGAGGCATATTTAGGTAATGTAATCTTATTGGAAATTGTTTGGAGGTTAAAAGATTTGACTATAATTTAGTGTTTAAAAGAAGGCAACGCAGGTCAGGGGTCAAAAGAAAGGGGACTTTATGGGCTTCCTATTTTCTCTTCATTTGCAACAGAAAACCATCCTCATTTTGTAAATAAATGCATTAATCATAATGTTTTTATTGTCCATTAAATCATAAATCTCTCATCATCTTTGGATTCATTTGTTATGTGTACAGTGTGAACCTTATTATACCGCTTAATTTGAGACCAGAACAATGTTGGTGTTGTAATTATATGAGTTTATTATTACAGTGCAACTTCCGGATAACGACATTGCCTGGGACCAGAAAATTATGTCATTATCCAGGGGTATCGTTATTCTGAGGTTTTCAAGATGCCGGAAAAAGGGGGTGTGGTGAGACCCGTGAATATAACGATGCGATGCACGGACCAGTGTCTGTGATAAGACACGTCCCAACCACGTTAGAATGTGTATTTTTCCTGTTGACAAAGGGTTTAATAGTTAACTGCTGATTATCGCTATATCGATGTCGCTAAACAGGGGTTTTACTCAAATCTATGTCGCTATTTTGGGGGTTTTATTACTAATAATATATAGCAAAAAAATCGGGATCAGAGGTCAATGTCGCTATCCAGGGGTTGTCGTTATTCAGGGGTGTCGTTATCCAGAAGTTGCACTATATGATGGAACCGTCTCCCAATCCCAATACACCACCATTCCCATTTGCTGCCTTGTTTTCACCATTGCACGGATCAGGCAGTTCAGTATTCAACTTCAAGTAACTCTGAGAGCAGATATATCGTTACCTTTATTATAATGCCAAACTCTTCATAACACACACTTTGCTTTGGTCCCAATGTTGACGATAAATATAATATGAAGAGATTTTTCTGTAATTACAACAAAAAAACCAACATGCCTATCCTTTTTTATATTTCACAGAATACAAGGATTTAACAATCATAGTATAAAAATGCCGAGAGCCAAGCAAGATGCAATGAGGAGAAAGAAAAACCGAGGTCGCGTCAGGAAGGAGGCCCCATTGCCAATCCTTACGATGGGGTCTGATGTATCAAGTCCTCCTTGCTTGTATTATACAGGCCACCTCCAGGGGTCCTCAGTCATCGTGAAGCATTCAGGAGATATGGAATTCCTATACAATATGGTGGGTTATCATAATAATCACCAACACAACTTCTTGTAAATAATGCCAACCAATGTTCACAACTTTTAGTTTTAAAAAAATACAAAGGAAAGAAAATTCCCTTTTATTCATCCCAGGGGGCCATAATTTGTCTTTAGAGTCTATTCCGAGGGTAGGCCGGAATAACTCAGACGATACTCGCAATGCAGCGCCGTAAAGTAGGATTAGGATCAAGGTCTTGAGAACAAAACCCAGTGCTTCCACTTGTATTCAAACCCGCAGCCTCTCAAACCAAAGGCGAGTGATTTAACCGCTGAGCCACCACTGTGTTCCAATGGGTAAGAATATAACAGGGGTGACGATTGATGGTTTCAAGTGGCACAAGTTTTGCACCGCCTGGTATCGCTTAAAATGTTTTGAACTGAAATTGGCAACAAACACAATTCTAATATAATTCATAATAAATTACATTATTAACCTCTGTTTGGACTTTGTTATTGAGGGCCAAAGTCATCTGTTATTACAATGCAATTTTTTTGCCTTGCATTTCTTATTGGATGGGGCCTTGCTCCATCTCAATCCATTCTACAGGATAAGCTATTTAGTTGACCTTGCCTTAATTACGGGAAGTACTGAGAAAGAAGGAAAAAATATATATATATTTATATATATATATAATATTGAATTGTGCGTTAAACTTTGGTGTTCATTAATTTGGTAAATGCCTTGACCTATTGCAGCATTATTTTGACACAACATTTATGGAAAAACAGAATGGAGTTCGAAAATTATAAATTGTTTTCCACTCTTTACAAAATGTTGTGGCCTATGTTCACAGATTCCTTGAACATTAACTTTCCAATTTTTGGCAAAAAATTCACATTCTCATTCTCAGTTCTTCCATGTGTGAATCCATATATATATATATATACAAAGTTGGGATATTTTTGTGATTTGTTCAGTTTAGCTCTTTGGGGTTAGGAAACTTCTAAAAATGGATTTAGTTAGATTTGACTTACCTTCATTTAGTCAGATTTGACTTACATTCATTTAGTCAGATTTGACTTTCATTCATTTAGTCTGATTTGACTTACATTCTTTTGGTTAGGACTTACACATT